>CM024954.1:14365190-14556434 GCA_014282245.1 Rhododendron simsii
AAATTGGGATTCAATCAGTGCACCATAATCTGATATCAAACAAGGTTTATCCAATATGGTACCGCATTGATGCACATGGTACCAGTAACGGAAGGTGAACTATAATTAAATAAAAACTTCAATCAATATAGTCCATCTACCAAAATTAACCCATGGCAGTAAAACTTTTCCGAAACAAAAGTTTACTGGTGACTTATGAAATCAATAAACAAAAGCCGAGTCGAGATCGATCATGTTCCATACTGATCGAAGCATTAGCAACCAACAAAAATTGATTATCCGTACTATATTAACCCGTGAATCAATAACGGCATAAATGAGATAAAACGATTCTTTTCGATCCGAAAGAACGATGCAGTAGTACTCAAATCTGCTATCAATTTAAACGATGATTATCTACTGGATTCACTGTATGATCATATTCGAGTATTAACTTTAATCGGCACAGATGAATACGATTTGTTAACATAATAGAGAATATTCAATTCCAATCACAAAAACGAGATCTCCTTAATCATAGTCTAAACTGACTACATTAGGCCATATGTAAACATAAATATAAGCCAGTAACGTCCAACAATTCGAGTCATTAATTAATCAATGAAATTAATTAACATGGCAGTACGTTCTACTTCATTAATTCCAAGATGTATTGATTCAGAAAACCATGCTCTGATACCAACTGTAAATCTTATATCTGTATTTTATCTATTATGCGGAAAACAGATATAACAGGATCTTGAATTCAACACATCTCAAGAACAATAAATAACATACCTTTGTTGGCCATCGAGATTAGAAGCAGCAAACTCCTTAATCAGAAACACCTTAATTCTTGGCTCACCTTCTTCTCTCTGTCTCTACTTTTCTAGAATACCCAGTACTTTAATTGATGGAAAAACCGTAAGAATAAGGGGTGAGTATTCTATCTTTTATAGAGGAGAGGAGAGGGCCTTAGAGATAATTATTAAAAGACACCTAGTCCATCAAGGTCTCTTTTATTATCAAGAGTTTTCCTTAATCTATAATTCTAATTAGTTATCGTAATGAACCATAACACTTCATTGGCTTATCTGATGGTGGAGTCCCACATGCACAAAACGTGGAGGCTAGTGGGCCACACTAATAGGACAAAACTAACAATCAGAAGACAAAAGAGAAACAACACGTTATGCCTTGCCATTGTGATATTTGAATTCTAGCTGTGTTACGATTATGGATGTCATGGTTGTCACTGACAATCACCGTGGAAGAGGACTTATTCGACCACTGCCCTTACTTGAGTATAATAACTTGTGGTATAGCCCTCATGAATTCTTTTTGAAAATGAGATTTCCTTATCTGATTAATATTTATTTAGATTGTTTGAAAATTACAGTTCTTATTTAAATGTTATGGTCAATGTTGACATGTCAAAAATTAATTATACTTTCCAATTTTTTTTTGCAAGATGCTTTTAATAAAGATCACTAAGCTCAAAATACAAATATGTTCGGGGTTTGCTTCTTTCTATGGTCTCAAGTTTGAAAACTCTCAGATGCTATCAACTCCTATGGGGTCAGTTCATAACAAACATTTGTTCCGGCTTCAAATAGGGCTTCCGCTGGTGGACGGTGGGTTTATAGTTTCTCAAAATTAATCAAGATGTGCGTGTTGGCCTGGACACCTGATTATAAAAAAAAAAAAAGAATATATGGTACGCCACGTCAATCCAATACCGTAAAAAACCGTTAAAAGGGCAACCCTAGGTAGAAAATGCTGATAACTTAACGATGGGAAAAAAAAGTTTTAATTTGTTCCCTTTGGTTTTGCACTAAAAGTTACCATGTTATTGAGATTTGTGGAAAAAAGAGTATTTATTCGTTCCCTTTAATTGGTTTTCCACCAAAAGTTACCATTTTATTGAGATTTGTGGAAAAACCAATGCTATTCTTTTCCCCTGGCCCTCATTTCTCACAAATATCTTAATTCCTAAGGACCTCCAATGGCCAAGGGGTTGGCCGGGTAATCTAAGGCATGAGACTTAGGAGTTTGATTCCTTCTAATGTTTCAGGTTTGAAACCTTTCAGGTGCTATAAACTCATTTTGAGGTTATTCTTTACCGGGTTTAGCTCTAGCTTAGCGAACGGTGTTATTGGTCTCCTAAGATTAGTTGAACTGTGCCTAAAGTGCCGGCCCGACACTCTGAGTTATCAAAAAATGATTGATGCTAGTCACGCCTACCAAAGCACACCAGCATGAGCGTTGCTTGAAACCCTATTTTGAGGGTCCTAGCAGCTTTGTTACACAAAACAAGTTTTCTGATACTATATGCTGCTCATGTTTTTCATGTGCATTTGAGACAACTGAAACACAACGAACCAAAAGTGGATGTTAAAAATGTAACATTCCTCAATCATTTTCAAGAAAATTAGCTTGCCAGAGTACTACATTCACCGCAACTCTAATCTTGATGAATTCAAAATTTTTTTTTTTTTGCCAAAAGTTTAGAAATTTCATTGATAACAAAGAGAGAACATCAAAGGGCATATTCTTCCATGGACAAGGTGAGAAATAGCCAACCAGGTGATTTGGTTCCGACGAGAAAAGATCTACACTCCAAACTTCTTACAAAGGCCACCGAGGTATAATATCTCACACAAAACTCACACGACCAACACCAAAGAAAGAAAAACACACTACACCCAAAAGGGTTAGGAAGACCCCTAAAGGGTAGAAACATCCGCAAGCGGGACATCACAGTAGAAAACTAGAAAGAAAAAAAGAAAACCACCGGCGGTGCCGAATCAGACAACCTAACCTTCCCTTCTTCAAATCAACCTTAGATCGAACCCTATTCTCCAACCTCTTGACTCTAGACTCAACAACCCGACACCCTGGTTGCCGGAATATTTATAGCAAGGCATTGCGGCTAGATCTGGATAGGATCCCGGCTGCAAACTGCTTGGAGCTAGTTGAGGCGATCTTGGAGCTTTGGGATGCTGGAAGAAGGAGCTTTGGGATTCGGAAGAAGTCGCGCACGAGGATTTATTCGATGGCGGCGATGGAGGCCGCCAGAGGAGACGGAGAGGAGGCGGTGAAAAGAGGACGGTGGAAGAAGTCAAAGGAGATGTACAAAGGGAGGCGGAGAAAGTCTGTAAATATGGCATCCGGTTCAAATTTAACGACGTCGATTTTATTTGAAAGTCTTTGTGTGATAATTTGACATTTGTAAATATGGCATTCGGTTCACATGGTTATTTTGTGAATTCAAACACAGGTATGGTTGGTTTTCACAATTCCTGTCAAATTCGAAGGCAATTGCTTCCTGTCAATTAAATTATTTGAAGTCAAGATTGGATATATTTGTGGTGCCAATTCTGAGCGTTGGAAGCTCTATCCACGGGAGAATTTCAAAAGAAAAAGGATTTCTACTTCAACTCTTCAACTGTATGTAAAACTTTAATTAATTATGTCTACACTGTTGTGCCTTTTAAAATCACCAGCATATATATACATAGAGAAAAGTGAATTGCTCAATTCCATTCAAAGTTATTAAACACCAAATAAGCATATCTTAGAAGAAAAGAAAAAGGAAAGGAAAAACAAAAAAAATCCAATTTAATTGTCTAAAACAATCCAAGTTATGGTGAATATTACAGAGAGAGAGAGAGAGAGAGAGAGAGAGAGAGAGAGAGAGAGAGAGAGAGAGAGAGAGAGAGAGAGAGAGAGAGAATCAGATTAACTTAGAATTCTTTCGAGTTTGGCTCTCCAGTCTCCATTGTTGTTCCTCTTCAAGATTTTATGTATTCAGTGGTCCAGTAACCATTCTTGTTCATTTTCTTTTTCCGCGAGCGATAAATATGTTCCACGTATGTCGCTTCCCCTCTCCGCTCTTCCTCTTCCCAATTATAGTCGGTAGGTATAATGAAACTTTCCTCATACGCAATTACATATGAACGATCCTCTGGATTTGAAATTCTCCTATAGGAATTGTCAGTCCGATTGAATGCCCTGATAATATGCCAACCGTGTGAATCCCAACCCCAAGTGAGAATTTCGCCATTCTTTGTATAACCTAGTGGTGCCAACTTCTTATAATAACGACCAGAGGTCAAACCATCTGCAACAACAATAATACTAGTCCAAGAGTTTTGCACACCATATTCTTTCATTACTAATAGCTCAACACTTTTTTCACCATTGCAGCGAAACATACAAAGGCATCCATCCAAAACTCCCAATCCACAAATGATATCTCCGTCCTCACCTCTTGAATCTGGCATCGGTACCTCCTCGAATTTATCCATATGTGCATCAAAGTAAATAATTTGGTGGGGTGAAAGGAAATAATTACCTGAATCATTCTTCGAGGCATACCAATGAAGATATTCATTGACTATAGGCCCCGAATTCGCTGTACGTACCCTATACGGGAAGTGAATCGCTGTCCAACTTTTACCTCTGAGGCTACCAACCACTACAAATTCACCTCCGTAACTTGGAGTGTTGTGAGCAAGGGCAAGAACGGCCTTGTACTCATCACTAGTGGAGTCATAGCAGAGCCCCGAACGAACACTGTAGTTCTCGTCACGCAACCGGTCAAATGCTAGCACTTTCTTGAAGAATCTAGTTAGTGGATTCCACAAGAACAAATCCTCGCTGGCATGCATGAGCAACAACCCCTTACACGATCCCAGGAGTTGAATCTTGTACCTATTAACGAATGCATTCATGTTCCATGGAACACGAACGCTTTTCGTGTGAAGTACTTCCTGTTGGTGTTCGTCAATGGAGTGGGGTGACAAGGAATATGCTCTTGCTCCCGAGTCGGACAGGACGAGAACTATCGGTGGGCCCGTTTTTGCGACGGATATGTTGGAGATCAAAGAACGCCATTGCTTGGAAACCAAAGTGAATCGAACAAGAGAATCGAGGGGTAATCGTGACAGTATTTCGACAATGATTTCTTCTGGAATAATAATATTTGGGAAACTTGATTCTGCTGTTGATGTACCCTTCTTTCTCTTCATTCTTCTCCTACCTTCTGACCTATTTTTCTTCCTTCCCGTTCTCCCTTGAAAATTGTTTATGGGACTAGGGTTTTTCTTTTCGGCTTTTGGGGCTAGCAATTTATAGAGGTGAGATATTTCGGGGTTGTTTGGTAGAACAAGCCAAATGATTTTTTTTTTCTTTATTCAATTTTTTTCTTATTTTCTAGTTTTTCGTCGATTTTTTGAGAATTATCGCTTCTTTATGACGAGAGAAATTTAAAAAGTAAAAATTGCAACCAAAATCCAATTTTTTTAATAAAAGACAAAAATAAGCCATTTTTTTAGTCTTTATTCAAAAATTTTGAGTTTCGATCGTAATTCTTTACTTTTTAAATTCCTCTAGTCTTGCAGAAGCAATAATTCTAAAAAAATTGACAAATATAATTTTTATTTTAATAAAGACAAAAATAAGTCATTTGGTGACCTTTTTAGTTTTTAGTTTTTAAGAAATTAGAAGTTGTAATAGGTTTATGCTTTCATAAAATAAAAAACAAGAAACTTGATTGGTAATATTTTTGTTTCTCAAAAAAAAAAAAAGACGGAAAAACACCATTTTGTTGTTTTCATAGTTTACAAAAAGTCTAAAAAAGTTTATGAAAATTTAAAAAGTAGAAACTTGTTATCAAACAAGTTTTCTTCATTAGTTTTCAAAAAATAAAAACAAAAATAAAAAACTGAAAACAAAAAAGTTATAAAACGCCCCCTTTATTAAGCGAAATGAGGCCTTCGTTGGCCTTCCAGGTTTAACTTTTCAGTTTCTATTTTTTCGCTAGTTTTCCTAGCACTTCATCTTCTTTATCCCTAAATCTGAGGAGTTGCCAACCCAGCCTGTTTGTTAGCGGGATTGTTTGGCTGTATTAAATATTTACCTGAACTAATCAATTTGAAATTAATTAATTCGGTGTTTGATAGACATACACATTGAGACTATTTATCCCAAGGACAATTTAATCCCTCTGTAGTAGTATTATTTATAGCCACTCCAACCCTCTTCATAATTAATCCCCTTGCCTAGTTACTCAATTACCACTCCCCACATGCAAACCCAACATGTATTTTATTTTCCAAGGGTTTGTCATTCTGCTACTTTTTTTTTTCATTTTATTTCCATAAGAAACATAATTTGTGATATTTTAAATTCAAGTCGTGTTACAATTGTATATAGATGCCAGTTGCCATTAACAACCATCATGAAAGACGAATTATTCGACGATCCTAAGTATAACAATTTGCGGTATAGCCTTCATAGATTCTTTTTGAAAAAGATTTTCTTATCTGGTTAATATTTATTTAAATTGTTTGAATTTGCCGTTCTTATTTAAATGTCATGGTGAATATTAACAACTTGTCAAAAATTAATTCTTATTTTTTGAACGGCAGAAAATATCAAAAATTAATTATACCTTCCAATTATGCAAGATGCTTTTAATAAATATTACTAAGCTCAAGGCGGCCAGAGACTTAAAGGGTTTGCTTCTTTTTAATTTTTTAGGTCCGAAATTTATCAAGGTGTAATCAATTCATGATTTGGGGTTAATCAATTAGGAGCATTTACCCCGGCTTCAAATAGAGCTTCCGCTAGTGGACGATAAATTTATAGTTCCTCAGAATTAGTCGAGATGCGCATGTCAGGTGTGTTGGCTGGGACATCTGATTATTGAAAAAAAATGGAATAGAATAAATATATGCCACGTCAATCAAATTCCGTTAAAAACCGTTAAATGGGCATCTCTCAGGAGATTCATGGGATGCCCTTTTAACCATGGGAAAGAAGGCCATGTCTTTAATTCAAGATCAACCAAGATTGATCACCTCCTCCAAATCCATTCACTCCTCATCTAAACCTCACTCCCACCAAAGCAATTTCGCTCTTGGGCAGATTCTTTTTCGTGTTCTTCGATCCGTGATTTGTCCTATCCCCGGTCTGTATGTGCTTCAATTGAATGTCCAGACACTTCCATTTGGAACACTGTGATCAGGGTTTACCTTAATTACCAAAACCCACATGAGTCTTTGCCACTCTCTGTCCAAATGCGCCTTCAAGAAGGCATTTTTGTAGATAGTTTTAGCCTTTCTCTCGTTCTTCAAGCATGTGGGAGGTTCATCGACTATCTGAATGGTAGAGCTATTCATACCCAGGTGTTGAAACCTGGGTTTGGTTCTGATTTGTTTGTCCAGAGAGTTCTTGTTGAAATGCATGCCAAATTCGATTGCATAGAAATTTCAAAGGAGTTTTTTTTTTAATGAAATTAATGGCCCAGATGTAGTTTCTTGTAATGTTATGTTGGGTGAGTATGTTTGTGGTGGGAAAGTAACGCTAGCGCGAGAACTGTCTGATAAAATGTCTGAGAGAGACATGGTTCCTTCGAATACGATGATTCATGGGTATGACTCTTCCGGAGAACTTGGGGGAAAGAAATCATTTTCCGATACTTGGAGTCCTATGACTGCCTGACCCAAAATCGGGCAATCATCTAACGATGCATTGAGGCTCTTTCATAAGATGGAATTAGCGAATGTGGTGCCTCATAAGGTCACCATGGTTAGTGTGTTATTGGCATGTGGAGATGTAGGTGCTTTAGGTACTGGCAAGATGATTCATCGATAGAAGTAGAATGGAAATAGACCCCAAGATTGTAACTGATCTTGGGCATCCTCGATGTTGCAGATCTTTGATGAGCAAGAGAAAGAGAAGGGGTGAGTATAGCTAACAAGACCATGGCATTCACATTGGGCTTATGGAGCTTACCTTAGCACTCACATTTGGGCTGCGTAGAAAACTCCAGTTCGTATAATATTAGATGCAGTAACAATCACATAACCATTAAGTTGGTATGAATCATCATGGGATGCGATCATTGTTAGGGACAAGACTCGAGTAAATCATTTACCTCTCAATCTTGTCATTTTTCCAGAAACCATTCTTCAGCCTCCTATGATGCAACAAGCATTTCAAGGTAAGTTTCACATGTACCTTCGTTTTTAAAACTGCATGGAATGAACCTTTCCATGATATGTGATGATATTTCTGCTCTGAGTAGTAGTGAATGCACTTTTGTTGTTTAGATTGCTCTTATGATGTTGTCCATTAATTATTCCCCAAGAAAGGCAATTGTCCACGCTTATTCCCCAAGAAAGGCTATTATCTAGCATATGGAATTTAATACTTTTGCATGAATAATGAGCCATGTATCGCCACCCTTTACTTTATATGAGAAGCAACGAAATCACAAAAATGGGTCTGAAAGAAGCTTTTGAATCGAGTAACTTTGTAATTACTTTAAGTACAAAAATACTAACTGAAGTTTTTCATTGAGAACTAGAATGACCTATAAAGATGGGAATTTCAACACTTACTGTAAATCTGTTATTTTATATCCATAGCGATTATGCATTGTGCTTGTTAATACAGCTCCTGCATTCTCAATTCAGGTTGGTGATATCTACATGGACTTTGAAATGAAATCTGGTTTTTGTCAAGTTCATTCCTACCTTAGCATATAGTGTGCCTTGGACTACTGCAAGCAAAATCTGCCATGTCAATTGTTTTGTGTATGGGAGCTGCAGGGTTGCAAAGAACATCTATCGACCTTAGGGACTGTTTGTTGGACCCGATATGCACGTTAGATTGGACTGTTCATCCAAGGTGACCAAACATCTAAGTGTGTGATCAAATATTTACACCCGGATTAAACATGAGTATATAATCCTACAAAGTTAAAGAGCATTGAATTTGTTGTACACAGAAGAAAATAAGAAAATAGGTATTTCTAAAAAAATTATAGTTAGTGTTAACTGTGGCCGTTTGGCCGAATATGTTTGTTAGAGTTTTGCCCATTTCTAGTCATCTTCTCCAAATTTTCAGAGAATTTGCATATTTCTTTCCCAAATTTTAGCACCTTATGGGGGAACAAAGTCAAGAAGAACTATTGTTGCTAACCAGATGTTTAAACCGAGGATAATCTTTGTCCTCCCTTCCACCAAAAAAGCCAAGGTTTGTCTATTTCAAGGTACAGACTTTTACTACTGGAACTACTCCAAAAAGCATCATTTTCGGAGATTCTGTATAGAAAACTAGGAATAGGAAAAGATGACTCCTGGCCTTCAAGCAACAAAACAAAACTACTGTTAGTTGGGACAATACAATCCACTTCTAATGTTTGCATATTTGCCTTGGCCCTTGGCCTTTAAGCACCACCAAAGTTGCTTGTAAAATAAACCTCATTTGCAGCTTGATATCTAAAAAAGTGCAACAACTAGGCAGCATTGCATGTAAGTGTGTACTAGTTCTCCCTGCAGTACTCATTATCCAGTAACAAAGAGATCTCAGGCACTATCTTTGCCTTGTTTACTCAATACCTGTAAGTTAGAGATTTCATTCTGAATTGATATAGAAGAGAAAATGCCTACTTGCATAGATAATTCAAATACTTACACCGGACCATATCTTCTAAAACAGAGAGAAGTCATTTATCCTACAAGAATCAACTAACATAACCTCTTTCGATGCATAAAAGTACCAAGAACATAAACATTGCCAAACTACCAATAGGACACTTAAATGATCTACACAATATTTTCTTCGGTTGTACTAGCTTCATTAGCTCCATTGATAGTTCCATCTCGTGTCAATTTCTTCCAAACTTCTAACACGATTGTTGATACTATCATTGTCCCGGAGATAATACCATATACGATGATCCATGCTTTTGTAGGCTTAAGAATGTAGAAGCCTACCCATATGTTGGCGAAGCTCAAGAGAAGGACAGTGTAACCTGTCAGATGGTGAAACAAATTCCAAAGATTTCTGTACTTGTGGTCCTTGGCTGGCCGCAGAAATAGAGCAGAGATCTGAAGTAGTCCCAGGCAAAAAAGAGTGATTCCAATGCCCATGTGGCAAGGGTGATGAACACCAGAGAACTTGACGCCAAGGTAGAGCCCAGTTGCACCTCCTGCCATGCCGAGTAAGTATCCAGGGAGCTGAAGAGTGATGTGAAGGTAGAACCAGAGAGGGTCCGCTTTTGGACCAACAGCCTTCAAGTACCTTGCTGCCATAAATCCGAGTGGCATCATGATACCCCAACTTACTGTGTTTAGCACTCCGTGTGTAATCTTGAGTTGGTTTTTTGAACTCCCACTGTGAGATGCCGAGTCTTGTGCTGATGAAAGATTGAGAGTGCCCATCGACTGGAGATGATTCCCAGAAACTTGATGCATTCCAAGTGTACTTCTGGAGACCGGTCCATCTTGCCAAACATGACTTACACTGGTAGTGTTCTCTGGAAGTTCAATGACCGCATATATAACAATCTGGTTGTCCAAAAATGAGGCTGACAGATCCGAGATAGGGAAACTCAGGTTCCCCTCTTGCAGCTGGGTCCCGTAGCTGCTAACAGATGTAGTGAAGACAGCCATGGTTCCGTCGGGCTTTGGGTTGGCTACGATGGCTTGAGTTCCAATCATGCCTTCTGAAGTGGGATTGATACCCCATGCAACCCATGTCGATGAACTGACGTGGCTGTGACGGTAAGCTATGTGGAGGGTGGATGAGGAAGGGTTGTGAGTCCAGTGTAGGAACGAATCCAGATAGGGTAGATCGGTGCACGAGGCAAAGACTTGGTTATTCGGGAACGCAAAGTTGGAACACGAAGAACCATTAGCGGAGGTAGTAGAAAGAGCGTGAGATGTCGG
Source organism: Rhododendron simsii (assembly GCA_014282245.1). Lineage (NCBI taxonomy): Eukaryota > Viridiplantae > Streptophyta > Magnoliopsida > Ericales > Ericaceae > Rhododendron > Rhododendron simsii. The sequence continues at coordinate 14,375,915 of CM024954.1, forward strand.
GACCAAGAAACAAGTGATCATCAGAAGACAAAAAAGAAAAGCCGGTTTCTGTCTTGCCATTGATGATTGCCTTAACCAAGAATAATGAAAGGGGTTTGGGTGTTGAATGGAAGAGCAGAAGCAATGGAAGAATGCTACAACGCAAGTAGAAGGAAGACAGTGAGTTTATTTCTGATGAGTTAAAACGTAGGCATGGGTTCTCCTTATATAGGCATCGAAACTCTTGGTTCAGAAAGTAAAGTCGGTGTCCAAATTCTAAAGGGATTAGGAGTTTCTCCTTTACGAGAGATTTTTTGGTGCAAATTGAGTAGAGTCCACGTGGTATCCGAGTCATCCAAAAGTGTTTTGGACGGTAGAATTTTAGAGAGAAAAAGAAGAGAGAGAGTGTGGGGGTGAGGGGAGAGAGAGTGGTCGAATCTGAACCGTCCAAAACATTTTGAATGGCTTGAAGGTGCATTGAGTACCGCCACGTGGTATCCAATTTGTATCCAAAAACTTCTCATTTACATGTAATTGGGTGTTCTAAGTTTTGATAGGATTTAGGATTTCTTGTGCCTAAAACAATGAGGTCGGTGACTTCCATTTACTTACCAATAAAACTTTAGAATTTTCATTTTTATTTCCAAAATTATGGGGTTTATTTTGTTCTCGGATAAGTTAAGCAGTTAAGCGTGTATTAATAAAAAATAAAAACTAAAAAAAGTACAATGAGGGCTCGCTACACCGCGATGTCCTAAACGTTTTTGAAGGTCTTCAAAAAGATTTCTACCAAACAAAATACTCCATCCGTCTCTAAATAAATATCCAGTATGCAAATCTAAATTTTTTTAAAAAAAGAAGAAGCATTCTTTCGTTAAAAAAATTCACAACTTAACAAAACTCTTTGATATCTATTGATTTGTGAATATTTTTACGAAAAAATGCATCTTTTTAAAGGTTTAAGTTTGCGCACTACGGAGGGAGTATGTAATTCAATATAATAACTATATAATTGACCAAAATTTATTTAAACAAAAAAGGCAACGGGAGATATACAATCATTTTTTTTTAATTTATAAAATTGACGACCATCTCATGTATTTTTTTTTTAATTTATAAAATTGACGACCATCTCTAAAGTTATACAACCAGAACGATTTACATCAAAAGTTGAAAAGTCTGGTCTGTTGGTTTATAAGGGTCTGAAATACTTCAAATCCATTATGGATGATATTATGCATTGGATGATGCTATGGTATCCCCAGTTATTTTGGGAACAACGTAATTTTTTGCATAATCGACCATTACAAACATAACCAGAACCAATGATATGTATAAACAAGGCCTTACAAAGGTATAATCCCCAAAATTCCCAAAATTTCAAAAATTATGTTGTCCCCAAATGGCGGATGGACACCGTAGCATTTCCCTATGACATTAGTCATGAACTTGAACATTATGGATGATACTAACATGGGAATGACTTCGGTGTCCCAGGTTATTTTAGGGACACCGTAACTTTTGGCATAACAAAGCTGTTATGAGTATAACCAAAATTCATTACAAGAATAACAGAATCATAACAAGGTATAACTTGTTTGTTATGCCTTAGTTGGGTTTGGTTATGAATTGATTGATTTTTTGGATATTCCTTAGTTATGTCTTGTTTGGGTTCTGTTATACTTGTAATGAGTTTTAATTTTACTCATAATAGTGAAATTATGCCAAAAATAACGGTGTCCCCAAAACGACCGGGGACACCATAGCATCATCCAACAAAAATAGCATAACCCAAACACAAATGGCATAACGCGTTTTAAAAATGGCGTAACACTTTTCGAAAAGGATGATGCTAAGGTGTCCTCAGTCATTTTGGGAACACCGCAATTTTTGGCATAATTTTACCATTATGAGTATAACTAAAATCCATTACATGTATAACATAATCCAAATAAGACATAACCAAGGAATATCCAAAAAATCAACCAAAACATACCCAAACCCAATCAAGGCATAACAAACAAGTTATGCATTGTTATGGTTCTGTAATACTTGTAATGAGTTTTAGTTATACTCATAATAATTTTATTATGCCAAAAGTTACGGCATCCCCAAAATTACCGAGATGCCGAAGTCATTCCCTTTCGAAAATGTTCAAAAATGGCATAACAACTCACACAAATGGGCATAACACTACGGTGTCCCCCAAACAAAGTTACTATTCATTTGTTATGGTGTCCCCCCAAATGACATAATAACTCACACAAATGAGTATATAACTATTCTCACACAGAGGCATAACGCGGGTACACCATAAGAGGAGACAAGGGGATACCCAAGTCATTCCCCTTTTGGGTATTATTGGTAGTAGATTCATAAGTTTTCCAATACTTTAATTACGGGGAATTACTTTGGGGGAATGTCTTCAGTGTCTCCGGTCATTTTGGAGACAACGTAACTTTTGGGGAAAAAAATCATTATGAGTATAACCAAAACCCATTATAAGCATAATAGAATCATAACAAGACATAACTTGTTTGGTTATGCCTTGGTTGGTTTTTCGGATATGCCTTGGTATGGTTCCGTTATGCTTGTAATGGATTTTAATTATGCTTATAATGGTTTTGTTATGCCAAAAGTTACGGTATCTCTTTTTTGAGGGGAGATACCGAAGTGCTGATCCCAACTTAGTAGCAAAACAAATGGTGATTAAACTAGTATCATCCTTTTATCGGGAAACAATTTGAGGATGCCGGGCCATATTCGTTCCGGGTATGATCCGTTCCACTAAGGGAAATAAGTATTTATCTTTCAAATAGGTACTTATTTTTTTGAATTAAATGTGATATATTGTGAGAGAATGATTTGTCTCGTAATTAGAAAACAAATACTTAAAAAACAAGAACCTTAGCAGAACGGGGGTTGGTAGGGCTGTAAACGAGCCGAGCTTTGTCGAGCTCGAGCTCAGCTTTAGCTTTAACGAGCCGAGCCCTTATCGAGCCGAGCTGAGTCATTTACTAAATGAGTCTCTTTAATCGAGCCAAGCCACCATTAACGAGCCGAGCTTATGTCAAACAAGCCGAAAACTCGAGTTCGAGTTTGGCTCATTTACTAAACAAGTTGAACTGAACCGAGCCTTAACAAGCCAAGCCAAGCTCGCGAACTACTCGATTCGTTTACCACCCTGGGGGCTGGTCGGCCCTGGTCTCCTTTTATTCGGGATGAAAATATTGAAGTGTCTACTTGTTACCTTCTCCCCTTCTGGATTTATGTTTCTTTTTCTCTTATAGAGGTATTGACTATAGATCAACTTCGTAAAATTTGTGATTCTTATATGGACCTCTATCTAATTTGTTGAATCTTAAGAATCATACACTTTCAAACCATTTTGAATTGTTTGGTATAGCTATTTCAATTTCCCTTTGTACAAAGAAAGATGCATTTGCCATGTGGTGTCAAACTTTTGGTGACCGCATCAAGTAAACGTAACTTACTAACTACTAGTATTATATCCTTGTATCAAATAACAAAATCTCTTAGAGCATCCACAATGGAATAAGCAAAAGTGAATAATCAAAACATGCCACATCAGATTTTGATTATCCATTTAGAGGTTGCTAAAGTTAGCAATATCAAGTCTCACATTGGTTATTTTTTGCTCATAATCAAAACCAATGGAATCATTGCTTCCTTCCATGAGTTTTCTCCAAATTTTTCTCTTTCATTTTACGAAAATCTTTTGAAAAACTAGTTTATGTTTAAAAACAGTTTTTATAAAAAAAAAATATTTTTTTTTGAAAAAAAAAGTTAATTAAACAGTTTTTGGAAGAAAAAAAATCAGTTTAAGTTAAAAACAGTTGGATAAAAAAAATATTCAATGAAAAAGAATGTGTAAAAAAATAGCTTTGTGTAAATACAATTTTTTTTAAAAATATAGTTTTAAAAAAATATTTTTTAAAAAAAAATTGAAGAAACAGTCTTTATAAAAAGAATAAAAAAAAAAGAGTTCATATAAAGACAATTTTTTTTTTTTAGAAAAAGTTTCTGAAAAGAATAATAAGAATAGTTTTTTATAATTATTTTTTGAAAACATTGTTGAGAGAGAGAGAGAGAGAAAAGATTTTTGTGTAATGATGGGCGTACTTGATTGAGAAAATATGAGGATCATTAAATTTGGTTATTGGCTAAAGGTTGCTAGTTTTGGTTATTCAAAAGCCAAAATTTGATTAGTTGCTAAGAGGTTGTTAAGTTTGGTTATTTCAATGTGAGCACTTTTTTGAACAAATATTGTTAACTTTAACAACATTTTGTTTTGCTTATTCCACTGTGGATGCTCTTAGGTGCTGTCAACTTCTTTGGAGTCAGTTTATACGGAACATTTGCTCCGACTTCAAGTGGAATTCCGTTAGCAGACGGTGAGTTTATGGTCTTCCATAATTCATTAAGGTGCGTGTAAGCTGATCTGGAGACACGGAACACCTAATTTTTAAAAAAGTTAATGAATACACGTATCTTCTGAAGTACTCCATCTGTCTCCTTTCAAACGTCTCATACGGGAATTCGTGTATTTTCGAACCTATATTTCTATTTGTTATTATTTTTTTACACCAAATTAAAATACTCAATTATAGTAACAAAAAGTATAAGAACAACAAACTTTGACTAATTTCCCTTTCCTTTTCTTTCCATAACTTTCAAAGAGGGCGTTAAGCAATAAAAGCACTATAAATACAGTGATAGTATTTTGTTGAGAGTTTAGTTTAGTTTAATTTTGATAGTGGGTGGATAGAGAAATAGAGTAATGATTGAAAATAGAGGTAATGATTGGAGAGAGATCGAGAGAGATGAGAAAGTAATAATTGAAAAAATAGGATAATGATTGGGAAAAGAAGTAGGGTAATGATTGATTTCCAAAACTAAAACTAAAAAGAAAAGGCAACCGAACAAATTTTTGGCCCACCGGTTAAACTCCGATCCATATATCTTGATTGTTTTACTCATTTCTTTTCCATATGTAAGAACTCAATCTGAAGGCGGCAGCCATTATGTCAATGGAACCCTTCCCCAAGAGATTCTCACCGACGTATTTTTTCGACTACCCGTCAAATCCCTAGCTCTGCCAATTCAAGTCCGTTTCTCCCTCCTGATACACCCTAATCTCCGACTCCTCCTTCGCCAAAACCCACCTCAATCGATCCAAGACCCTAAAAACCCTAAACACCTCTACGAGAACGAGATCATCATGTCCACCTGGCACAAAGTCCACAACCTCTACTCGGTAGACTTCGCCGGCATAAATCCCATAATTCAGGCATGAATTCTAAAACAAAGTTGAATATTTTGTAAACGCTTTTACCGATATTGGATTGAGTTTATTTTTTGTTGTAAGAACCATAAAACAAAGTATTTTAAATAAAATGAGCGGCTCCAATCATGTTTTTGAGACCCAAAATAGGCTAAAAAGGATTTGTAAGTGCTAGTACAAATTTTATGTATCATTATCATTTCTCGTGCAAGTATTTATTAATCTCTCACCAAAATTATCTTCTTTTTTTTTTGTGATAATCAAAAGGGTGGAAGGGGGCGACCAGCGTAGCAACTCCTCCTTGGGCGTAACCTTAGGGGCTCCCGACCCATCGTGGAATGTCCGGTTCAAGCCATAGCTATCGTCCAGAAGGACGAGCCGTCACCACGACACTACCTGGTGCACAATGGCGAGAAATCCCCATTTTTGGTCCAACTACGTGTTTAAATCAAAATCTATTAATGACACCACCGGGTACATGCATACTTGTGCCTCCCGGAACTCGAATCTGCGCAGTTGTTAAAGAAAGGTGGTGACTCCTACCAACTGGGCTTCCACCTCATGGTCCAAAATTATCTTAATCTTTTTACGATGTATCAACCGTCATCTCTTGCGCACCAAGCTAGTCTACCTTAATCATCGAGAATTGTTCCCCTCCTGTCTGAAATCTGCATGAATGTTTTGGAAAACATAAATAAACAAGTTGAAACTCAAATTCTAGTCTCGTTTTGTTACCAAGCTGAAGCTGAACACAAGACAATAAAGGTTCGGCTCGAGTTGGCTCGCACGTCAAGATTTAATAGACTTTTTACGTTAATTATTACAAATAGCATTAGCATTTTGATACCCTGATACAGAATCTTTACAAAAACATAATACATATTGTTATTCTAAAATTCAGATTATTTTTTTGTAGAGTATAGAAAAATGAAAGATATATACCTTCACAATCAATATAGTTTTGGTTGTATTAGGCCTATGCAAGAATATATATACATTTTTCGTTGGCCCGTTAAGACTCGTGAACAAGTTCGAGCTCGAGTCAAGCCAAGGCCCGCTTAGCTTGAGCTCGATTCGTTAAGTTTTCATTGAACTGGGCTTGAATTCGGATTCGTTAAAAACTTAATAAACAAACTTGAGCAAAATAAAACTCGTCTCGTTTGCAGCTCTACCTCCATGCATGCGTCAAGTAGGAGTAATAAATTTTCATGTTACCAAGTACTTTAATTTCTGCCCACCGGTTAGACGGCAGAGTGATTGTTTTCCCTCGATCCGAAGGCGGCGGCGGCCATGTCCAGCGACGGAACCCTTCCCCGGGAGATCCTCACCGACATACTCTTCCGGCTACCCGTCAAATCCCTCTGCCGATTCGAGTCCGTTTCTCCCTCCTGGAACTCCCTAATCTCCGAACCTTCGCCAAAACCCACCTCAAACGAACCAAAACCCTAAAAAACCCTAAACACCTCTACCAGAACGAGATCATCATGTCCTCCTACCACAAAATCCACAACCTCTACTCGGTAGACTTCGCCGGCGTGAATCCCACTATCACAAAGCTCGATTTCCCCACGATGGCACGGGACGCCGCCGCCGCCGCCGTCACCGTGCGGGGCTCTTGCGACGGTTTGCTTCTGGCTTCCCTTCATGTCCTTTCAAATCTATTCTTGTTAAACCCATCCGCTAAAGAATGTAACAAACTCCCTTTACCTCCTTTCCGCAGTCCGGTTCTTTGGATGCGCGGGTCTATTCACGGGCTAGGATACGATTCTTCCACGGATGACTATAAGGTTGTGTTGATCTTCTATTGCTATAGGACTGTATGGGATCGGAGTGATGTTATGGTGGTGAATGTCTACTCTCTGAGAACTAATGCTTGGAGGATAATTAAGAATACCGATTATTATCGCCTTGAGGAAAACTCTGGTGGAGTTTTCTTCAAGGGATGTATCCATGGGCTTTGTTGGAGGGATGGTTGTAAAGTTATTGTTGCTTTTGATTTGTCTGATGAAATTTTCAGGGGAGTGCCACTGCCTGCTTCGTTTAGTTGGTGCGGGATTTCCCGGTATGAAGTGGCGGTTCTTGGGGGTTGTCTCTGTTTGGTTGATGGGCGGCAAGGCAAACCGAGGTTTGGATGATGAAGGAGTACGGGGTAAGAGAGTCGTGGACTGAATTTACGATCCGTTCTGGGTTCCGTACAGCCAATTTGTTGTGTTTATTAGCGGAAGACGGATTTTTCTTGAGAACCACCGGAGAGAAACTTAAGCAGCTGGTTGAGTACAATCAGAACAAGGACATGGCGAGGGACATGGTGGTTTGTGGCATTCCACCTAGATTTTCATTTGAGGGCATCTATGTGGAGAGCCTCATCTCTCCTCATCATGGAAGAGGGATGGGAGGTAATGATTGAGAAGCTTCTTCAGGTATTTCTTTGGAATGCAAAGTACTATGTGCCTTCTTTTGTTGATAAATAGTTGTGCGAGCTTCTTTCAACCTTTCTGGAAGTCGCACATCCATATATCCCTTATTGGCAATTTTGTAGAAGTGTGTTGCGGCTGTTGTCAGGTGGTTCATGCTCCATGAATGACTTATGGAAGTTTTGCTTTGGTGATGGATGTTAGAAGGTCTTGTGTCTTGAGTTTCATATGATAGATGATGTTCATTTATTGTGTTAAAATTGTATTCAAATTTAATTTGTTTATCTCTGTAAGTTGATTTCAAACAAGTTTTCAACTTCCTGTGTTTTCTTTTTTCATGTTCGAGCAAACTCAAAAAGTTACAAGCTTCATGTTTAGGTTTGGCTTTGTCAAGTTAATTAATGGTCAATTTCGGTCGAACTGCTTGTCCACTTATTGAATTGAGCTTTAAATGATCTAAATGCTTTGATTTGTAGTTGGTCATGGTTTAAGTTTGAATAGCTTGATTGGTTCTACGACTACAATCTATAAGTTCAATTAGTTGACATGTTCAAATTTAGTGGATATAAAAATTGCATTCGACTTCTTTGCAATTGGACTGAACAATTTGCTGATACATTTTGGTCATCCATCTCAGGAACTCATGTTCTAGATTCTGAAAAGTCTTTTTCCTGTGAGAGTCTAGTATTTTCGAGAAGAAATTTTCAACAAATCTGAATGATTCATAGTATTTTTGGACGATTGAAATTACACAGACTTCTCTCTCCAGTCTAACCAAGACTGCAGAGAAGCCAGATCCAAAATTTTATTCATGTTCCAAAAAATGTATGTACATCATCCTAAACTATCTGCAAGATGACTAGCTTATCTATTATGAGTTGTTTTAAGTCTACTCGCTTATCTATTTTGTGGAATGTTCAACAACTTCCCAAATTTTCTCCTGGCAGAGGTATTAGAGAAGGGGATCCTATTTCCCCTTATCTTATGGTCTTGTGCCTTGAAAGGTCATCTATCCTCATTAGAAATGAAGTGCACCATAATAGATGGTGTGGTTTGAAAACTTCTTGCAATGGTCCTTCCTTTAGCCAATTTTTTTTTTTACTGGTGATAGCGATAATTGTGATTCCAGTATAGGTACTCTTCAGTCCTTTTGTGAGGCTTCTACCCAATTGATAAGTTGCCAAAAGTCTTAAGATCTATGTATTCCCCCATATTTGAAGTGGTTGGACTGCCAACCTGAGTCTGAAGTGCAACACCCCTCTTACCTATGACCTTGGCCATTACCTTGGGGTTCCCCTCCTCCATGAGAGAGCTTCCAAGAGACAATACTACAGTTCTTCATTGAGAAAATGCAAATAAAATTGTCTGGTTTGAAAGGTAATTCTTTATTCTTTATGGGGAGGCCACTCTTGTCCAATTTGTGACCACTACTATGCAAGCTTCTGCTTAACCTGTGAGCATCTGGGGAGACATTGATAGGCTCAATAGAAATTTTCTTTAGCGTGACTCACCTGACCGGGAAGAAAAAAGTGCATCTCATTAAGTGAGAAAATGGGGGCCTAGGCATTAGAAAATCTAGAGAAAACAAGTTGGCCTTTCTTTGTACTGAGAAGAAACCTTGATGGATTCGACGTAATCTTAAGAAATACTTGAGCAACCATGATCTCAAATGGATGTTGGGAAATGGGAATGATATCACCTTGTGGAAGGATTGGTGGTGTGGTAATACTACCTTAGGGGAAACCAACACAATCCTCTCTTTGTTGATGAAACTGTTGGTAATTATATCATTAATGTCAAGGAATGGGGCCGGATCCCGTCCATTTGCTTCGGACTAGTTCGGTGTCAATTTGGTGCATCCGGACCATCCAAAAGTGTTTTACATGGCCCAGATTTAAAGACTTGTTTTAAAAAATAAAAAATAAGAAACACTCTCTTTAAATCCGGACCATCCAAAACACTTTTGGACGGTTCGGATGCACAAATGGACCGAACTAGTCCGAAGCCAAATAGACAAGATCCGAGTCCCCAAGGAATGTGATCTGGCTAAACTGCAATAGGTCATTAGTCAAGGTGAGATTGAGAAGGTGCGCGCTGAATAATTTAAAATTGCAACAATCCTATAGAAATGGCGCCAAACTATATACCGTAGATTCTCTGGCAAATAAAATAAAAAGTAGAATCAAATGAAATCTTTGACTTGTATGATTTTAAAATGGTAAACTCGAACGGTATTTTTGTTATATTTTATGGACAGAATCTTAAGAAATTTGAAATGACACTATTCTTCCATGTCTTCTTGATTAGGTATAGAATACTTTGCCCATAACCAACGGCACTATTTGGACAAATGAAAAACATTAGAAAAATATATTGGAGTGCTTTCCTCTTCTTCTTTTTTTTCCATAGATTTCCTGGGTTGTACGTAACAAATTATTATAAAGATAAGTGTTTTATTTAGCAAAGGATTGTATGCAGTAAATGCGTAGCTGCAAATAGAATCACCCAATTATTATTACAGTATTATCATTATTTTGGTTACAAAAAGAAGGACTAAGCCCTAAACAAAGCCAATACTAATGACAGATCTTAATTTGCCAATGCCATCAACATCATTCCGCAAATGCTCCACGACCTCCAAAGAGGCCTGCTCGTGGATTATCTCCTCCAACTTCAAGCCTATCTTTGCTAACTTATGAGCACACCCGGCCCATTAGCTTCTCTCACCACTCACAAGCCTATATTTTGATTGTTTTCCCTTGATCCGGTGGCGGCGGCGGCCATGTACAGTGACGGAACCCTTCCAGAGGAGATCCTCACTGACATACTCTCACGACTACCCGTCAAAGCCCTTTGCCGATTCAAGTGCGTTTCTCCCTCCTGGAACTCCCTAATCTCTGACCCATACTTCGCCAAAACCCACCTCAATCGAACCAACACCCTAAAAAACCGTAAACACCCCTACCAGAACAAAATCATCATCTCCACTAGTGACAACCTCAACTCGGTACGCAAATCAAAAAAAAAAACCTCTACTCGGTAGACTTCACCAACCTAAACCCGACAATCACAAAGCTTGATTTTCCAACGACGGCATGGCACGTCGCGGTACGGAGCTCTTGCGATGGCTTGCTTCTAGCTTCCAACAGCGACAGTTCGATTTTATTCTTGTTAAATCCGTCCACTGGGGAACGTAACAAACTCCCTACCCGTCCTCCTGTCCTCGACCCGGTTCATATGATTCGTGGGTCTCATTCTGGGCTGGGTTACGATTCTTCAACGGATGATTACAAGGTTGTGGTTTTCATTCGGTATAAAACTGAGTTTTCGATCTTGGATGTCTACTCGCGGAAAACTAATGCTTGGAGGAGAATTAAGTGTCCCCATTATTGCCCCATGGGAAACAATGGTGGGGTTTTCTTAAAGGGGTGTATCCATGGCCTTTGTTGGAGGGTTGGTTCTATCGTTGCTTTCGATTTGTCTAATGAGGTCTTCAGGGAAGTGCCGACTCCTGCTTCGTTTAGTCGGGGCAAGATTTGCTCGTATGACGTGGCGGTTTTTGGTGGCTGTCTCTGTTTGGTTAACAAGGGGAAAACTGAGGTTTGGATGATGAAGGAGTATGGGGTAAGAGAGTCGTGGATTGAATTTACGACCCATTTTGGCTTTCGTATGGCCACATTGTTGTGTTTGTTAGCGGAAGACGAATTTTTGTTGAGAACCTACGGGAAGAGGGGGCTTAACCAGTTGGTTGTGTACAATCAGCAAAAGGACACGGCGAGGGACATGGTCGGTTGTGACATTCCGCATCGATTTTTAATTGAGGGCACCTATGCGGAGAGCCTCATCTCTCCTCATCATGGAAGAGGGAATGGGAGTCAATGAATGAGAAGCTTCTTTAGGTATTTCTTTGGAATACAAAGTACTATGTGCCATCTTTTGTTGATAAATAGTTGTGCAAGCTTCTATATTTCAACCTTTTTGGAAGATGCACATCCATATACAGTAAAGATACAAGTACAATAAGTGCTGTACAGCAGCCGCGCACAGATCGCTTTTGCGCTCATCTCAGGTTCCGCAAAGATGATTGGAAAAACCGCTTATTTTGTTCAAAATACTTCGTTTAAGGTCCGTGTAAAAATTATCTCAATCCGATATCGGGAAGGGTGTTTACAAATATCATGCTCAAAGAATGACTTATGGATCTTCCTATCTTTTAATCACTATAATTTAATTTACTTCTTGTAATTTTGCTATCGATTAATAAAATTTTCTTGTTGTTCAAAAAAAAAAGAAAAAAGAATGGCTTATGGATGTTTTGCTTTGGTGACGGATATTAGAATGTGTAAGGTCTTGTGTCTTGTGTCTTATTTACCTATCCTTAAATCCTTTGTTTTATTATTGTTTTAGTTAAGTTTCTCCGTTGGTTGTCATGTCATGTTATGTTTCATATGATAGATGATGTTCGTTTATTGTGTTAAAATTGTATTCAAATTTTATTTGTTTATCTCCGTTAGTTTATTTTAAACAAGTTTTCAACTTCTTGTGTTTTCTTTTTTCATGTTCAAGCAAACTCAAAAAGTTAAAGCTTCATGTTTAGGTTTGGCTTTGTCAAGTTAATGGCCAATTTTGGTCTAACTGCTTGTCCACTTATTGAATTGAGCTTTATTGGGCTTTAAATGATCTAAATACTTTGATTTGTAGTTCATGCGTAGTTTATGATTGAGTAGCTTGATTGGCTCTACGACTACAATCTATAAGTTCAATTAGTTGACACGTTCAGATTTAGTGGATATGGATCAAAAAAATTTCATTTGCAATTGGACTGCAGAGTTTACTGATGCATTTCAGTCATCCGTTTCAGGAACTCATGGTCTAGATTCTGAAACGTCTTTTTCCTGTGAGTATAGTATTTTTGAGAAGAATATTTCAACAAATCTGAATGATTCAAAGTACTTTTGGACGATCGGAAATACACAGGCTTCTCTCTCTGGTCCAACCAAGACTGCAGAGAAGCCCGATCCAAAATTTTATTCATGTTCCAAAAATGTATGTACATCATACTAAACTATCTGCAGGACGATTAGCTTATCTATATTATGAGTTATTTTAAGTCTACTCGCTTATCTATTTGTGGAACTTCCCAAATTTTCTCCTGGGTGGTTTGAAAGCTTCTAGCCACTTGATAAATTGCCAAAAGTCTTAAGATCTATGTATCCCCCATATTTGAAGTGGTGGGGCTACTAACTTGAGTCTGAAGTGCTACATCCCTCTTATCTATGGCCTTGGCCATTACCTTGGGGTTCCCCTCCTCCATGAGCGAGCTTCCAAGAGACAATACCAGTCCATGCAAATAAAATTGTCCGGTTTGAAAGGTTATTCCTTGGTTATTCCTTATCCTTTTATGGGGATGGCCATTCTTGTCTAATCTGTGACGTCTGCTACTATTCCCAACTATACTAAGCAAGCTTCTTCTTTACCTATGAGCATTTGCGAAAACATGGATAGGCTCAATAGAAATTTTCTTTTGAGTGACTCACCTGGGAAAAAAAAGTGCATCTCATCAAGTGAGAAAATGGGGGCCTAGGCATGAGAAAATCTAGAGAAAACTGTAATGCCCCGATTTTTTTAAGGAATTTCAGATGCATTAATTAATAAATTTTTTATTGAAATAACTCCAGAGCAACTCTAGTTTTGATACATATCCCAAGTGTACTCGATCTCTGCCCCTGGTATATTCTTCCTGTGTCAAATTGCTCCACCATTGAATCATGCGCTTTCTGGCAAATTGATCACCGAAGCAACCGATTTGTCAAGATACAGACCTATCCGTGAGTGATAATTCACCTAGTAGAATAATCCAACCTAACTATCCCTCTTACTCTACACCAAGCAAGCAATATAATCTCGATGCGGAAGAATTAAACAAAAATTTCACACTTAAACCGATTTATTACTATCCATTAGCCGACGTGTGATCTATGATCTCAACCGCGAGATCCTTCCTCCCCAACCACTAGTCATGCCCTGTCCCACGAGATCACTTCTTTTTGCTGTCGCAGATACACCTAAGTTATATACCAAACGTGCATCCCAATAATTACAAACAAAGGGAAAGATTATCATGTCATGACATAACTAAGATTCGTCTATCTTACTCATCACTTCACAATCATCATTGGTCTCCCGCCAGTTTCAAATCATCACTGGACTCCCGCTAGTTTAGAAATTGGGCCTCTGTTAGCACCCATCTCAATTCATATCTCAAAAACCCGCTTGTTAGCAATCTCTAACATCATAAAACTTTTCAATTTATCCATTACCTAGCGACTTCTAAGTGAATTCTATTCGCATACCACACCACATGTCTTTAGGGTCCAATTTAGCATATAAATCAAGAGTCAGAGCAATATACAAATAATCACAATGATAATTGAAATAAATAATAAGCGTTGAAATCACGTAATTTTTTATGAATGGGCCATTGCCCTTAATCTTGTACGGCCAAAAATTAATTTTATTAGCGGAAATCTTTATTAATAAAGAAAAATAATTTTGTTTAATTGCTAGTAAGTCTAGACTTATATTAGTTTATTTATGAAATTTTATTCGGGCATTGACAACATGGTTCGTAAGGTTGCAAAGTTGTTTCGGTTGAAAACTTTGTAAAATAATAATAAATAGATAATTAAATAAAAAATTGATATTAACAAGATATTCTCTTTGAGGTGCAAGGAATCTAGGAAAAATAGTTCGGATGTCAAAAACATTGTTCGGAAGGTTGCAAAGTGGTTTCAAACCATTTTTAACAAAACTGAACGGAGTTTGCAGTGGGGCTCTTTGCCGTAAGGTTTGACTTGGTCAACCTTGCAGTGAGGCAGCCGGTTAACGCAACCTTGGCTCTGGTCCTTGAGGCCCAAACCTTGCGACCGCAAGGTCGGTTTGGATTTTTGATTTTTTGTTTTTTCCACGGGTTTGATGCATGGGATCTCATCGGACTATGAGTTAGGCTTAAAAACACTTAAATATACTTATAAATGAGTTGGATAGGATTATAATACCTTGGATTGGTCGAATTGATTCTGAAATCGAAAACTTGAATTTGGAAAAGATGACTCGGGTTTGGCTATAGGGAAGCCTTGGGGCTGAATTGATGGTTTTTTGGTGATGCTAGGAGTCGAGGGAGGTGATTGGTGTGGTCAATTGAAGTTTCAGGTGGGGGGAAGGTGGCAGGGAGTGACTTATGGTTAGGGTTTAAAGAAGATGAGGATGTGTGAAATACCAAGAATGCCCTCCATTTTAATGGAAACAAGAAACGCAGGGACCATTTAGGCACACATTTTAAACATTGGGGACGAAATTGGTTAAATGTGCACATTGGGGACGAAACTAACATCTCGCTAATACTTTGGGGGACCAAAAAGGTAAAAAAAAAAGGCCGGGAATGATATCACCATGTGGAAGGATTGGTGGTGTGGTAATACAACCTTAGGGGTCGTTTGGATGGAGTATTAGCAAGGGGCATTAATTATGCCCCCTTGTAAAGACGCGGGCCCAGGGCTAAGCCCTTGTTTGGTAAGCCAAATGGCTGCCGTATTATTTAGTCCACGGCTCCAGCAATACCGGCCATGGGGGCATCCGGGGGTATTAATTATGGATGGGGTTTGAGGTGGTATTAAGTTATACCCCCCAATCCCCTTGAAATTGGACAATTGTACCCCTCCTTATCCTCCGTCCCCAACCCCTATTTGCTGGGTTTCTTGGGTTTAGCAGGAAAACAAAAGAAGAAGAAGAAGAACAGAAAATCGGAGAGAGGAAAGATGAAGTTTTCCAAATTTTTAAAAAATATAGTTAAAAAATTAAGTGTTCCAAATTTTAATCCGTTTAAACGGGTGGAAAGATTTTAGTTTTCTAATCATTTTATCCTAAATGGTCATAATTCAGTTTTGACTCGAGGGCTCTCATTGATTAGTCCTAAGAAAGTTGTAGAATCAAATATCTTTTAGGGTTAATCAACAAGAGCCATAGAATCAAAATTTAATTATGGCCATTTGGGATAAAATGACCAGAAAACTAAAATCTTTCCACCCATTCAAACGGATTGAAATTTGGAACACTTAATTTTTCAACCTCTTTAGACCAATTTATATATTAAAAATATGGTTAAAAAATAAAGTATTCCAAATTTCAATCCGTTTGAATGGGTGGAAAGATTTTAGTTTTTTGATTATTTTATCTAATGATCAGAATTAAATTTTGACTTGAGGGCTCTCGTTGATTAGTCTTAAGAAAGTTGTAGAATTAAATATCTTTTAGGGCTAATCAACGAGAGCCATAGAGTCAAAATTTAATTATGGTCATTTAGGATAAAATGATCAGAAAACTAAAATCTTTCCACCTGTGCAAACGGATTGAAATTTGGAACATTTTATTTTTCAATCTCTTTAGACCAATTTATATATTAAAAATATGGTTAAAAAATAAAGTATTCCAAATTTCAATCTGTTTGAACAGGTGGAAAGATTTTAGTTTTTTGATCATTTTATCCTAAATGATCATAGTTAAATTTTGACTCTAGGGCTCTCGTTGATAAAGTCGTAGAATCAAATATCTCTTAGGGCTAATCAATGAAAGCCATAGAGTCAAAATTTAATTATGGCCATTTAGGATAAAATGATCAGAAAACTAAAATCTTTTTATCCGTTCAAACGGATTGAAATTTGGAACACTTAATTTTTTTTAAAAAACCGAATTTTATAAAAAAAATTGTTTAATAATAATACTAAATTCGTTAATTTGTTAGTAGAATACTTGTGAAAGAATAATTAAATTTGCAATTATATATAAAACATAATACATAATGAATTTAGGGACTGCACAAGGGTAAAAGGGTTATTTAACAGTTTTTTACATCATCCACCCTTCCTTATACCCCTATTAATCCTTCATCCAAACGAAGTACTATTTAATCCCCCATCTCTAATACCTCATCCAAACAACATACTATTTAATCTCCCTTCTATAAACATCACATCAATGTGGGCCCTTCCTTATTAACTAATACCCCCTACTATCTTATCCCCCTAATTAACTAATACCCCCAATTCTTATCCCGCATCCAAACGGACCGTAAGGGGAAACCAACACAATCCTCTCTTTGTTGATGAAATATTCATTTGCTTCAGACCAGTTTGGTCCATCCAAAAGTTTTTTGCACGGCCCATATTTAAAGACTTGTTTTTAAAGAAAGAAAAAAAGAAACAATCTTTTTAAATCATAACTATCCAAAACACTTTTGTACGGTCCGAATGCATAAATAGACCAAACTGGTCCGAAGCCAAATGGACAGGATCTGAGTCCCTAAGGAATGTGCTCTGGTTAAACTGCAATAGGTCATTAGTCAAGGTGAGATTGAGAAGGTGCACGCAATAATTTAAAATTGCAACCATCCTAATAGAGATGGCGCCAAACTATATCTCATAGACTCTCTGGCAAATAAAATAAAAGGTAGAATATAATCAAATGAAATCTTTGACTTGTATGATTTTAAAATGGTTAATTCGAATAGTATTTTTGTTATATTTTATGGATAGAATCTTAAGAAATTTGAAATGACACTGTCCTCCCATGTCTTCTTGATTAAGTCTTCTGTACTTTGCCCAAAAACAACGGCATTATTTGGACAAATGAAAAACATTAGAAAAAGGAAAATTTATATAAATGGTTCTCCTAATTTTATCCGAGTCTCATTTTCTTCTTCCAAGTATCAATTACATCTCTTTTGACATTCAAGTTTGGTTTTTGTTCCAAATTTGTCAAATTGATAACTTTCTCAGCCAAATTGAACGAAAAAAATTAGATTTATGGTAGTTTGGGTGTTGCAGTTCGTACCAAGTTGGTCCAATTGATAACGTTTGCCCTCAATTTGATTTTTTCCATCCAGTTTGGCTGACAAGCGTTATCAATTTGACCAACTTGGTACAAAAACCAAACTTGCAGATCAAAAGAATTGCAATTGATACTTGAAGAACGAAAATGAGACTCGGGTGAAACTAGAAATACCATTTTTAAAAATTTCCCTTAGAAAAATATATTGGAGTGCTTACCTTCTTCTTTTTTCCCATAGATTTTCTGAGTTGTACGTAACAAATTATTATAAAATGTGTGTCTTATTTAGCAAAGGATTGTATGCAGTAGATGCGTAGTTGCAAATAGAATCACCCAATTATTATTATTATTATTATTATTATTTTTTTTTTTTTGTTACAAAAGGAAGGCCTAAGCCCTAAATACCAAAGCCACTACTAAACGGCAGATCTTAATTTGCCAGTCCCATCAACTTCATTCCACAATTGCTCCACGACCTCCATAGAGCCTTGCTCGTGGATTAACTCCTCCAACTTCAAGCCTATCTTTGCTAACTTATACACACCCATTAGCTTCTCGATCTCACCACTCACAAGCCTATATCTTGATTATTTTCCCTATATCGGATGGCAGCGGCGGCGGCCGTTTACGGTGACGGAACCCTTCCCGAGGAGATCCTCATCGACATATTCTCTCGGCTACCCGTCAAACCCCTTTGCCGATTCAAGTGCGTTTCTCCCTCCTGGAACTCCCTAATCTCCCACCCTTACTTTGCCCAAACCCAACTCAATCGAACCAACACCCTAAAAAACCCCAAACACCCCTACCAAAACAAGATCATCATCTCTACTTGTGACAACCTCTATTCGGTAGACTTCACCAACCTAAACACGACAATCACAAAACTTGATTTTCCCACGATGGCACAGCACGCCGCCGTACGGAGCTCCTGCGACGGCTTGCTTCTAGCTTCCGACAACGAACGTTCGATTTTATTCTTGTTAAATCCGTCCACAGGAGAACATAATGAACTCCCTACCCGTCCTCCTGTCCTCGACCCGGTTCGTAAGAGATGCAGGTCTCATTATGGGCTGGGTTACGATTCTTCCACAGATGATTACAAGGTTGTGATATTCTCTCGGTATGCTACTGAGTTTTCTCGGTATTTTTCGATATTGGATGTCTACTCGCTGAAAACTAGAGCTTGGAGGAGAATTACGTGTCTCCGTTATGGCCCCGTGGGAAACAATGGTGGGGTTTTCTTAAAGGGGTGTATCCATGGCCTTTGTTGGAGGGTTCATTCCCAGGTGATCGTTGCTTTCGATTTGTCTGATGAGGTCTTCAGGGAAGTGCCGCTGCCTGCTTCGTTCAATCGGGGCAAGATTTCGATTTACTCTTATGACGTGGCAGTTTTTGGGGGTTGTCTCTGTTTGGTTAAAAAGATGAAAACTGAGGTTTGGATGATGAAGGAGTATGGGGTAAGAGAGTCGTGGACTGAATTTACGATCCATTCTGGGTTGCATATGGCCAGATTGTTGTGTTTGTTAGCGGACGACGAATTTTTGTTGGGAACCAATGGGGAGAGGGGGCTTAACCAGCTGGTTGTGTACAATCAGCAAAAGGACACGGCGAGGGACATGGTCGTTTGTGACATTCCGCCTAGATTTTCATTTGAGGGCACCTATGCGGAGAGCCTCATCTCTCCTCATCATGGAAGATAGAATGGGAGACAACGAATGAGAAGCTTCTTCAACCTTTCTGGAAGTTGCACATCCATAAATCCCTTATTGGCATTTCTATAGATGTGTTTTGGGGCTGCTGTCACGTGGTTCATCCTCCAACTCCAAGAATGGCATATGGATGTTCCTATCCTTTTAATCACTGTACTTTTACCTCTTGTAATTTTTCTGTTGATTAATAAAATTTTCTTTGTTGTTCACAAAAAAAAAAAAATTGGTTTATATATGAATATTTTTCTTTGGTGATTGATAGTAGAATGTGTAAGGTCTTGTGTCTTGTGTTGTCTTTACCTGTCCGTAAATCTTTTGTTTTATTATTGTTTTTAGTTACTTGTCATGTTATGTTTCATATGATAGATGATGTTCATTTATTGTGTTAAAATTGTATTCAAATT
The DNA here is from genome assembly GCA_014282245.1 of Rhododendron simsii. Lineage (NCBI taxonomy): Eukaryota > Viridiplantae > Streptophyta > Magnoliopsida > Ericales > Ericaceae > Rhododendron > Rhododendron simsii. The sequence goes on from CM024954.1 coordinate 14,395,611, forward strand.
AATTTGTGCATCTCCATTTGTTGATTTCAAACAAGTTTTCAACTTCTTGCGTTTTCTTTTTTCATGTTCGAGCAAACTCAAAAAGTTACAAGCTCATCATGGTTAGGTTTGGCTTTGTCAAGTTAATGGCCAATTTTGGTCGAAATGCTTGTCCACTTATTGAATTGAGCTTTAAATGATCTAAATACTTTGATTTGTAGTTGGTCATAGTTTAACTTTAAGTTCAATTAGTTGACATGTTCAGATTTAGTGGATATGGATAAAAAAAAATCTGAATTCGACTTCTTTGCAATTGGATTGCAGAGTTTGCTAATGCATTTCAGTCATCCATCTCGGCAACTGATAACCTAGATTTTAAAGCGTCTTTTTCCTGTGAGAGTCTAGTATTTTTTAGAAGAGTTTTCCAGCACATCTGAATCATTCATAGTCCAACCAAGATTGCAGAAAAGCCAGATCCAAAATTTTATTCTTGTTCCAAAAATGCATGCACGTCATACTAAACTATCTGCAGGACGACTAGCTTATCGATCTATTATGAGTTTTTTTTTAAGCCTACTCGCTTATCTATTTTGTGGAATGTTGAACAACTTCCAAATTTTCTCTTGGCAGAGGCATTAGACAAGTGGATCATATCTTCCTTATCTTATGGTCATGTGCATTGAAAGATCATAAATCCTCATTAGAAATGAAGTGCACCATAATGGATGGTGTGGTTTGAAAATCTTTGACTTGTATGATTTCAAAATGGTTAGTTTGAATGATATTTTTGTTACTATATTTTATGGACAGAATCTCAAGAAATTTGAAATGACGCCTATGTCAATGAGATAGACAGTGAGCGCCAGCCCAAGGATCTCCTTTGGCTACGGTAATATTGCTTCGGAAAGAGCTTGGCACCTCCTTGTGTCAAACGGGCAGCCCGGATTCTGACTTAGAGGCGTTCAGTCATAATCCGGCGCACGGTAGCTTCGCGCCACTGGCTTTTCAACCAAGCGCGATGACCAATTGTGCGAATCAACGGTTCCTCTCGTACTAGGTTGAATTACTATTGCAACCTGACAATGTCTTCCGCCCGGATCGGCCCGCATAAGCGAGCCTTCGGTCCAAAAAGAGGGGCATTGCCCCGCCTCCGATTCACGGAATAAGTAAAACAATGTCTCTCTCTCAGAACACCCCACCACGCCAAAATCCTCCCCTCTTTCCTGATCCAAACCATCGATTAGCTCTCTCTGGTTTTTGGTTCATCCCGCATCACTAGTCTTGCTTACCAAAAATGGCCAATTGGAGCTCTCGATTCCATGGCGTGGCTCAAGCAAAGCACGGCTCTATTGAGCAAAAACTAGATTTCCTTGGCCTTGTGGCCTCACTTACTCGAAAAAACACGACTCGTCGGTAATACTCGGAAAGAACACCAAATAAAAAATGCTACGTTACAATTATTGCCGTGCCATGCCTTGCCTTGCCCGATGGTAAGCGATCGGCTTGCCATGCCTTGGCTATACCTAATTCTACTATAAAATTTTTAGCTTTAGCCATAAAAATTCTAGGATTTCTTGTACAACCAAAATCCCTTAAAATCACCGGGCAAGGCCAGGCAAGGCATGACACGACGATGGCATGTTGCCGGCTAGGCAACGCATGGCACGACAATAATTATAACTTGGCATTTTTTATTAAATTTTTTTATGTATTTATTGTAGCATGAAATTCAAATGAAAAACCTGCAGGATGACTATGGGCTTTGAGCATGTAAATGTGCAATTTCATAGATCATTCACAATAAAAATCAATTACTACCTTAAAATTGTTTTGAATCACTCACCTTATTTACACCGGGAGGATTGACATAAAAAACGAAAAATTTAACCATATATATATGTATGCATTGAACCACGCATGGCGCCAAACTATATCCCATAGATTCTCTAGCAAATAAAATAAAAAGTAGAATCAAATGAAATCTTTGACTTGTATGATAATTCGAATGATATTTGTTATATTTTATGGACAAAATCTTAAGAAATTTAAAATGACGTTGTCCTTCCTTGCTTTATTTATCAAGTCTTCTATACTACTGCCCAAAAAATAGCGACACTATTTGGACAAATGATTCTAGATGCGATCCTTGATGCTTTGTTGGATATATACAGAGAAAGAAAGTCTCCTCTTTTTTGAAATCATACGAGCAAAATAAAAAATTATAAAAATAACTATGATTTTTTTCTTTTCTTCACATTATCTCCTTACTGGAGTACTTATCTTTGTGTTTTCTTTCCTTTCCACAATTTCTAAACAAATTCGTTTCACCAAGTATAATTTTTGGACAGCATAAACCTGAACTCTTACCGTTGACTATCTCCCGCGCCCCTCACAAAAAGGGTATATTTCATGTAGCAGGTATATATCCCCTGGTAGTGAGAGGGGAGGAATATACCCGAAGGAGACTTTCACGGTTTCACCCTCACAAACCTATGAACACATCTTCACCACCAAGCTCCACCACTTACTTCCACCCTTTCCAACCACCTGAACAGCTCCCCTCCGTCGATCTGAAGGTGGTGGTCATGTCCGATGACAAATTCCTTCCCCAGGACATCCTCACTGATATACTCTCTCGACTACCAGTCAAAACACTTTGCCGATTCAAGTGTGTTTCTTCCTCGTGGAATAATCTCCGACCCCAATTTTGCCGAAACGCACCTCAATCGATCTAATACCAAAGCCCTAAATATTTTGAGTCGAAAAGCCATTATAATTTCGAGCTCTCAGAATCTCTATTCAGTCAATTTTGCTGACGTAAATCCAACCGCCACAAAGCTTGATTTTCCTACTGTGGAACAACAAGCCGCGGACAAGTGGGTAATTCCCATCAGGGTATGGAGCTCTTGCGATGGTTTGCTCCTAGTTTCCCATCAAGTGGTTAATCCCAACTTCTTCTTGTTGAATCCATCCACCAGAGAATGTAAGAAACTGCCCACACCCCCTCCTGTCCTCTATCCGGCTGGTAAATTCTACGTGTTATATTATGGTGTTGGTTACGATTCCTCTACAGATGATTACAAGGTTGTGATGACCTCTTCCGATAATACTGGTGGGATTGAAATTATGATTGTGACTGTTTATTCTCTGAAAACTAATGGTTGGAGAAGAATTCAAGATGCCAATTATCTTCTTGTGGGAAGCTCTCGTGGAGTTTTCTTTAACGGCTGTCTCCACTGCCTTTGTCTGAGGTCTGGATCAATCGTGATTATTGCTTTCAATTTGTCGGATGAGATTTTAACATCACCTCCGTTTTTTCTCGAGCAATTCTTTTGTGATTTGTGAGTGTATTTGTGCAATTCTTTTGTGAGTTTCATACATTATAAGTGTGTGATCAATACTCTTCCACCCAACAAATTGGTATCGAGGCCCCAGGCTCTTTCAAAAAATTCTCTCTAGAACATACCTTCGGCTGCTATTTTCAAACAGAAATTCAGTTCCCTCAAAATCAATTTTTGATTGCAAAGGCGAGGTCCTTCAGATCACGCCAACGCCACCAAGAACGTGCACATTTGATCGGCGGTGAAACCACACACTCCGTTCCACGCCACTGCGAAAAAAAACCGAACCACCAGTTCCACGTCACCTGAAGATTTGTCTCTCGGAGACGAGCAAATCGGGCAGAGTAATTCTCGCTTCACAGTTGAGGCGAGAAGAACAAGTAGCAAATTGTTTTTCTTCTTGTGTGAAAGAAATCAAACCCACCACAGATGTTGGTGTATCACGTCTGCAAGAGAGCTGACCTGAACAGATCACTTTGTTCATGCGGTTTTTTGGGTTGTCTCTGTTTGGTTAAAGAGGGGGAAACTGAGGTTTGGATGATGAAGGAGTATGGGGTAAGAGAGTCGTGGACTGAATTTACGATCCATTATGGGTTTTGTATGGTCAGATTGTTGTGTTTGTTAGCGGAAGACGAATTTTTGTTGAGAACCTACGGGGAGAGGGGGCTTAACCAGCTGGTTGTGTACAATCTGCAAAAGGACACGGCGAGGGACATGCTCTATTATGACATTCCGCCTAGATTTTTAATTGAGGGCACCTATGCAGAGAGCCTCATCTCTCCTCATCATGGAAGAGGGAATGAGAAGCTTCTTTAGGTATTTCTTTGGAATACAAAGTACTGTGTGCCATCTTTTGTTGATAAATAGTTGTGTGAGCTTCTATATTTCAACCTTTCTGGAAGACGCACATCCATTTACAGTAAAGATACAAGCACAGCAAGTGCTGTACAACAGCCGCGCACAGACCGCTTTTGCGCCCATCTCAGGTCCCGCTAAGATGATTGGAAAAACCGCTCATTTTGTTCAAAATATTTCGTTTAGGGTCCGTGTAAAAATTACCTCAATTCGATATCGGGAAGGGTGTTTACAAATCATCCAACTTTACTTCAAAATTTAGGTCCTAAATTTTGAAGTAAAGTTGGATGATTTGTAAACACCCTTCCTGATATCGAATTGAGATGATTTTTTACACGGACCCTAAACGAAGTATTTTGAACAAAATGAGCGGTTCCGATTATATTTGCGGACCCGAGACGGGCTCAAAAGCTGTCTGTGCGCGGTTGCTGTACAACACTTGCTGTACCTGTAGCAGCGTTCTCCATATATCCCATATAGGCATTTTTATAGATGTGTGTTGGGGCTGCTGTCAGGTGGTTCATGCTCAAAGAACGGCTTATGGATCTTCCTATCTTTTAATCACTGTAATTTTGCTATCGATTAATAAAATTTTCTTGTTGTTCAAACATAAAAAAGAAAGAAAAAAGAATGGCTTATGGATGTTTTGCTTTGGTGATTGATATTAGAATGTGTAAGGTCTTGTGTCTTGTGTTGTATTTACCTATCCTTGAATCCTTTGTTTTATTATTGTTTTAGTTACGTTTCTCCGTTGGTTGTCATGTTATGTTTCATATGATAGATGATGTTTGTTTATTGTGTTAAAATTGTATTCAAATTTAATTTGTTTATCTCCGTTAGTTTATTTCAAACAAGTTTTCAACTTCTTGTGTTTTCTTTTTTCATGTTCGAGCAAACTCAAAAAGTTAAAGCTTCATGTTTAGGTTTGGCTTTGTCAAGTTAATGGCCAATTTTGGTCTAACTGCTTGTCCAGTTATTGAATTGAGCTTTATTGGGCTTTAAATGATCTAAATACTTTGATTTGTAGTTCATGCGTAGTTTATGATTGAGTAGCTTGATTGGTTCTACAACTACAATCTATAAGTTCAATTAGTTGACACGTTCAGATTTAGTGGATATGGATCAGAAAAATTGCATTTGCAATTGGACTGCAGAGTTTGCTGATGCATTTCGGTCATCCATCTCGGCAACTCATGGTCCAGATTCTGAAACGTTTTTTTCCTGTGAGTCTAGTATTTTCGAGAAGAATTTTTTAACAAATTTGAATAATTCAAAGTGCTTTTGGACGATTGGAATTACACAGACTTCTCTCTCCGGTCCAACCAAGACTACAGAGAAGCTAGATCCAAAAAAATTTTCATGTTCCAAAAATGTATACACATCATACTAAACTATTTGTAAGACGATTAGCTTATCTATATTATGTGTTGTTTTAAGTCTACTCGCTTATCTATTTTGTGGAACTTCCCAAATTTTCTCCTGGGTGGTTTGAAAGCTTCTAGCCACTTGATAAGTTGCCAAAAGTCTTAAGATCTATGTATCACCCCATATTTGAAGTGGTGGGGCTACTAACTTGAGGCTGAAGTGCTACATCCCTCTTACCTATGACCTTGGCCATTTCCTTGGGGTTCCCCTCCTCCATGAGAGAGCTTTCAAGAGACAATACCAGTACATGCAAATAAAATTGTCTAGTTTGAAAGGTTATTCCTTATCCTTTTATGGGGAGGGTCATTCTTGTTCAATCTGTGACGTCTGCTACTATTCCCAACTATACTAAGGAAGCTGCTTCTTTACGTATGAGCATTTGCGAAAACATGGATAGGCTCAATAGAAATTTTGTTTAGGGTGACTCACCTGGGAAAAAAAAAGTGCATCTCATTAAGTGAGAAAATGGAGGCCTAGGCATGAGAAAATCTAGAGAAAATTGTAACGCACTGATTTTTTAAGGAATTTCAGAGGCATTAATTAGTAAATTTTTTAATGAAATAACTCCGGAGCAACTCTTGTCTTGATACATATCTCAAGTGTACTCGATCTCTGCCCTTGGTATTCCTCTTGTGTCAAACTGCTCCACCATTGAATCATGCACCGTCTGGCAAATTGATTACCGAAGCAACCGATTTACCATGATATAGACGTATCCGTCACCTAGTAGAATAATCCAACCCAACTACCTCTCTTACTTTACAGCAAGCAAGTGTAGAAACTTTATGTCCATCTCAAAACCAATTGGCAATAAGTGGATAGATTCCATATGTTATTTAGTGATCACCCATTCCACACCCAAGCAATGTGGGACTCTATTTTCTTAACATCCCCCCTCACGTGCAGCCGCATTTGAGGTCTGTCACGTGTGGCCACTTTTGGGTTCTATCATCATGCAGCCTTTTTTTTGCTGGTCTGTCATCGTGGGGTGTGGATTGTGAATTTTATAAAATATGGGGTGGAACGGGCCCCGCTCTGATACCATGTAAAAACTTTATGTCCATCTCAAAACCAAATTGGCAATGAGTGGATAGGTTCCAAATGTTATTAAGTGATCACCCATTCCACACCCAAGCTGTAACGACCCGGATTTTTGCCCTATTTTTTTTTTTCGAATAAAGAAATTATTTTTAATCAAATAGTCTATAGTAACCGATTAACTATTTTAAAGTGTGATTAGATTAAACCAAAACCTAGATTAATTTTTCGTGACTAAAATTAGTTTAACAAAATTTTAATTCAACTTGTAACTATAAATGTTTACATATTTATCTATATTATACAAAAAAAATATTATTCATAATAATAAAATCCTTTTCTTTAATAGATATAGACAAATATAATTATCTTAATTATCTTACTTTTATTTATTTTTAAAATTGCATACATGCATGCATGCACACTCCTTCCATCCCTCCATCTCCTACTCAGTCTATACTTCCTAGCCATAATCTCGTCTGTATTCTCATCCATCTAATAGCCTAAGAGTTTGAGTTTCGATTAAACTCAATTTATCAACCTCTTTAAAACTCTCCTTTATATATCCCACAAATCCGACCCACGAACATACCACCATTCCACCCACGCTCCTCCGAGTAAAAAATGAGAGAAAACCGTGGGCAAATTGGAGCTCCAATCAATGGAGTTTTGGAGAGAGAAAGTGAGAGAGAGAAAAGCGGGTTTCGTATCTACGCCCAACCAAAGCCCAAATTGAGCGTTCCAAAATTCTTCCCCAACCCTAAGCATCCCTAAACATCATCCAATTCGGACCCAAGGTCTTCCGATCGAAGAAACCGAAGTCTCCGTCCAAAAAATTCAAGTTTCGGTTTTTGGATCAATTCGATCCAATCGAGGTATTATAATCTCTCCCAACCCTTCCTCTAAGTATATTTATTGTTTTTATGCTTAACCCTATGCCGCAAACGGACCCATGCATCAAAACCATCACGAAAAACGGAAAAAATCGAATCTGCCCCTGACCTTGCGGCCGCAACCTGTGGGCCGCCAGAACCAGACGAAAGGTTGCGGCTGGACTGCTCCACCGCAAGGTCAACGGTCAGACCTTGCGGTTTGGACTGTTTTGGTTCGAAATTGGTTTGCAACCTTCTAAACTCGATTTTCGACCCCCGAACTATTTTTCCTGGACTTTTCACATCTCAAAGATCATAACTTGTTAAGGTCATATTTTTTTTATTTAATTATCTATTTATTAAATTATTTATTAGTTATCGTTCAAAGTTTACAAACGAAAATTTGTTACGACCTTTCAATCAATGTTTTAACACTTCAACTAATTTTTTTTAGACTTCTTGAATCTCAATTTCAGTAACTTGTTAAATTAAATATTTTTTTATTTAATTCACTATTTATTATTATTTTTAAAGTAATTCCCATCAAAATTACTTTACGATCTTATAAACTTTATTATTAATGGCCGGATAATTTTATTTAGACTCCTTACTATCCAAAGATGAAATTATGTCAGTTTCAACATTTATTTTTATAATAAATTATTTATTGTCTATTTACTTCACTTTCGGCCACTTTATTTAACGTCTTCAATTAAATAAATTCCGCGACCCTCCGAACTCAACTTTTGACGCTCAAACATGTTGCGTAGGACCTTTAGGACTCTTATCGAGGTCATGTTAATTATTCTAATATTTTTATCTAATTAATGTATTTAATTAGTGTTTAATAAATCTAATTACTTTGTAATAATTATTAAGAGCTTAGAAAATATTATTTAAAAATATTTATAAAAATATTTATAAAAATCCTACTTCATTATTGACATGGTGGCTATACAAGAATAAGGGCAACGGCCCATCCATAAAAAGTTGTGTGATTGCATTGTTCGTTAATTGTTTTAATTATTATTTGATTTAATTTTATATTGTACCAATTCTTGATTTATATGTTAGATTGGACCCTAGAGACATGGGGTGGTATGCAAATAGAATTCATATTAGACGATGCTAGGTAATGGATGAAATGGAAAGTTTTTATTTTTAGAATGCCTGCAGGCGAGATTTTGAATGTGATGAGTTGGATGTGATGGCTTGAAACTGGCAAAGTAAGCCCAGTGGTGATTGATGAATTGATACTGGCGAGAGTCCAGTGATGAATTGAAACTGGCAAAGTAAGCCCAGTGATGATTGTGATGTGGTGCATAAGATAGGCGAACCCTAGTTATGATTCGGGTATGATAAGCTTCCTTTTATTGTAATGAGAGGGATACACGCTAGGTACATAACTGAGGTGCAATCCGCGACAACAAAAGAAAGTGAGCTCATGGGACAGGGCATAGCTAGCGGTTGGGGAGGAAAGACTCCGCGGAGGAGATCTTAGACCCTTATTGGCATTTCTATAGATGTGTTTTGGGGCTGCTGTCACGTGGTTCATCCTCCAACTCCAAGAATGGCATATGGATGTTCCTATCCTTTTAATCACTGTACTTTTACCTCTTGTAATTTTTCTGTTGATTAATAAAATTTTCTTTGTTGTTCACAAAAAAAAAAAAATTGGTTTATATATGAATATTTTTCTTTGGTGATTGATAGTAGAATGTGTAAGGTCTTGTGTCTTGTGTTGTCTTTACCTGTCCGTAAATCTTTTGTTTTATTATTGTTTTTAGTTACTTGTCATGTTATGTTTCATATGATAGATGATGTTCATTTATTGTGTTAAAATTGTATTCAAATTAATTTGTGCATCTCCATTTGTTGATTTCAAACAAGTTTTCAACTTCTTGCGTTTTCTTTTTTCATGTTCGAGCAAACTCAAAAAGTTACAAGCTCATCATGGTTAGGTTTGGCTTTGTCAAGTTAATGGCCAATTTTGGTCGAAATGCTTGTCCACTTATTGAATTGAGCTTTAAATGATCTAAATACTTTGATTTGTAGTTGGTCATAGTTTAACTTTAAGTTCAATTAGTTGACATGTTCAGATTTAGTGGATATGGATAAAAAAAAATCTGAATTCGACTTCTTTGCAATTGGATTGCAGAGTTTGCTAATGCATTTCAGTCATCCATCTCGGCAACTGATAACCTAGATTTTAAAGCGTCTTTTTCCTGTGAGAGTCTAGTATTTTTTAGAAGAGTTTTCCAGCACATCTGAATCATTCATAGTCCAACCAAGATTGCAGAAAAGCCAGATCCAAAATTTTATTCTTGTTCCAAAAATGCATGCACGTCATACTAAACTATCTGCAGGACGACTAGCTTATCGATCTATTATGAGTTTTTTTTTAAGCCTACTCGCTTATCTATTTTGTGGAATGTTGAACAACTTCCAAATTTTCTCTTGGCAGAGGCATTAGACAAGTGGATCATATCTTCCTTATCTTATGGTCATGTGCATTGAAAGATCATAAATCCTCATTAGAAATGAAGTGCACCATAATGGATGGTGTGGTTTGAAAATCTTTGACTTGTATGATTTCAAAATGGTTAGTTTGAATGATATTTTTGTTACTATATTTTATGGACAGAATCTCAAGAAATTTGAAATGACGCCTATGTCAATGAGATAGACAGTGAGCGCCAGCCCAAGGATCTCCTTTGGCTACGGTAATATTGCTTCGGAAAGAGCTTGGCACCTCCTTGTGTCAAACGGGCAGCCTGGATTTTGACTTTGAGGTGTTCAGTCATAAACCGGCACGCGATAGCTTCGCGTCACTGGCTTTTCATCCAAACGCAATGACCAATTGTGCAAATCAATGGTTTCTCTCGTACTAAGTTGAATTACTATTGCAACCTGACAATGTCTTCTACCTGGATCGGCCCGCATAAGCGAGCCTTCGGTCCAAAAAGAGGGGATCTACCCCGCCTCCGATTTACGAAATAAGTAAAACAATGTCTCTCTCTCAGAACACCCCACCACGCCAAAATCCTCCCCTCTTTCCTGATCCAAACCATCGATTAGCTCTCTCTGGTTTTTGGTTCATCCCGCATCACTAGTCTTGCTTACCAAAAATGGCCAATTGGAGCTCTCGATTCCATGGCGTGGCTCAAGCAAAGCACGGCTCTATTGAGCAAAAACTAGATTTCCTTGGCCTTGTGGCCTCACTTACTCGAAAAAACACGACTCGTCGGTAATACTCGGAAAGAACACCAAATAAAAAATGCTACGTTACAATTATTGCCGTGCCATGCCTTGCCTTGCCCGATGGTAAGCGATCGGCTTGCCATGCCTTGGCTATACCTAATTCTACTATAAAATTTTTAGCTTTAGCCATAAAAATTCTAGGATTTCTTGTACAACCAAAATCCCTTAAAATCACCGGGCAAGGCCAGGCAAGGCATGACACGACGATGGCATGTTGCCGGCTAGGCAACGCATGGCACGACAATAATTATAACTTGGCATTTTTTATTAAATTTTTTTATGTATTTATTGTAGCATGAAATTCAAATGAAAAACCTGCAGGATGACTATGGGCTTTGAGCATGTAAATGTGCAATTTCATAGATCATTCACAATAAAAATCAATTACTACCTTAAAATTGTTTTGAATCACTCACCTTATTTACACCGGGAGGATTGACATAAAAAACGAAAAATTTAACCATATATATATGTATGCATTGAACCACGCATGGCGCCAAACTATATCCCATAGATTCTCTAGCAAATAAAATAAAAAGTAGAATCAAATGAAATCTTTGACTTGTATGATAATTCGAATGATATTTGTTATATTTTATGGACAAAATCTTAAGAAATTTAAAATGACGTTGTCCTTCCTTGCTTTATTTATCAAGTCTTCTATACTACTGCCCAAAAAATAGCGACACTATTTGGACAAATGATTCTAGATGCGATCCTTGATGCTTTGTTGGATATATACAGAGAAAGAAAGTCTCCTCTTTTTTGAAATCATACGAGCAAAATAAAAAATTATAAAAATAACTATGATTTTTTTCTTTTCTTCACATTATCTCCTTACTGGAGTACTTATCTTTGTGTTTTCTTTCCTTTCCACAATTTCTAAACAAATTCGTTTCACCAAGTATAATTTTTGGACAGCATAAACCTGAACTCTTACCGTTGACTATCTCCCGCGCCCCTCACAAAAAGGGTATATTTCATGTAGCAGGTATATATCCCCTGGTAGTGAGAGGGGAGGAATATACCCGAAGGAGACTTTCACGGTTTCACCCTCACAAACCTATGAACACATCTTCACCACCAAGCTCCACCACTTACTTCCACCCTTTCCAACCACCTGAACAGCTCCCCTCCGTCGATCTGAAGGTGGTGGTCATGTCCGATGACAAATTCCTTCCCCAGGACATCCTCACTGATATACTCTCTCGACTACCAGTCAAAACACTTTGCCGATTCAAGTGTGTTTCTTCCTCGTGGAATAATCTCCGACCCCAATTTTGCCGAAACGCACCTCAATCGATCTAATACCAAAGCCCTAAATATTTTGAGTCGAAAAGCCATTATAATTTCGAGCTCTCAGAATCTCTATTCAGTCAATTTTGCTGACGTAAATCCAACCGCCACAAAGCTTGATTTTCCTACTGTGGAACAACAAGCCGCGGACAAGTGGGTAATTCCCATCAGGGTATGGAGCTCTTGCGATGGTTTGCTCCTAGTTTCCCATCAAGTGGTTAATCCCAACTTCTTCTTGTTGAATCCATCCACCAGAGAATGTAAGAAACTGCCCACACCCCCTCCTGTCCTCTATCCGGCTGGTAAATTCTACGTGTTATATTATGGTGTTGGTTACGATTCCTCTACAGATGATTACAAGGTTGTGATGACCTCTTCCGATAATACTGGTGGGATTGAAATTATGATTGTGACTGTTTATTCTCTGAAAACTAATGGTTGGAGAAGAATTCAAGATGCCAATTATCTTCTTGTGGGAAGCTCTCGTGGAGTTTTCTTTAACGGCTGTCTCCACTGCCTTTGTCTGAGGTCTGGATCAATCGTGATTATTGCTTTCAATTTGTCGGATGAGATTTTAACATCACCTCCGTTTTTTCTCGAGCAATTCTTTTGTGATTTGTGAGTGTATTTGTGCAATTCTTTTGTGAGTTTCATACATTATAAGTGTGTGATCAATACTCTTCCACCCAACAAATTGGTATCGAGGCCCCAGGCTCTTTCAAAAAATTCTCTCTAGAACATACCTTCGGCTGCTATTTTCAAACAGAAATTCAGTTCCCTCAAAATCAATTTTTGATTGCAAAGGCGAGGTCCTTCAGATCACGCCAACGCCACCAAGAACGTGCACATTTGATCGGCGGTGAAACCACACACTCCGTTCCACGCCACTGCGAAAAAAAACCGAACCACCAGTTCCACGTCACCTGAAGATTTGTCTCTCGGAGACGAGCAAATCGGGCAGAGTAATTCTCGCTTCACAGTTGAGGCGAGAAGAACAAGTAGCAAATTGTTTTTCTTCTTGTGTGAAAGAAATCAAACCCACCACAGATGTTGGTGTATCACGTCTGCAAGAGAGCTGACCTGAACAGATCACTTTGTTCATGCGGTTTTTTGGGTTGTCTCTGTTTGGTTAAAGAGGGGGAAACTGAGGTTTGGATGATGAAGGAGTATGGGGTAAGAGAGTCGTGGACTGAATTTACGATCCATTATGGGTTTTGTATGGTCAGATTGTTGTGTTTGTTAGCGGAAGACGAATTTTTGTTGAGAACCTACGGGGAGAGGGGGCTTAACCAGCTGGTTGTGTACAATCTGCAAAAGGACACGGCGAGGGACATGCTCTATTATGACATTCCGCCTAGATTTTTAATTGAGGGCACCTATGCAGAGAGCCTCATCTCTCCTCATCATGGAAGAGGGAATGAGAAGCTTCTTTAGGTATTTCTTTGGAATACAAAGTACTGTGTGCCATCTTTTGTTGATAAATAGTTGTGTGAGCTTCTATATTTCAACCTTTCTGGAAGACGCACATCCATTTACAGTAAAGATACAAGCACAGCAAGTGCTGTACAACAGCCGCGCACAGACCGCTTTTGCGCCCATCTCAGGTCCCGCTAAGATGATTGGAAAAACCGCTCATTTTGTTCAAAATATTTCGTTTAGGGTCCGTGTAAAAATTACCTCAATTCGATATCGGGAAGGGTGTTTACAAATCATCCAACTTTACTTCAAAATTTAGGTCCTAAATTTTGAAGTAAAGTTGGATGATTTGTAAACACCCTTCCTGATATCGAATTGAGATGATTTTTTACACGGACCCTAAACGAAGTATTTTGAACAAAATGAGCGGTTCCGATTATATTTGCGGACCCGAGACGGGCTCAAAAGCTGTCTGTGCGCGGTTGCTGTACAACACTTGCTGTACCTGTAGCAGCGTTCTCCATATATCCCATATAGGCATTTTTATAGATGTGTGTTGGGGCTGCTGTCAGGTGGTTCATGCTCAAAGAACGGCTTATGGATCTTCCTATCTTTTAATCACTGTAATTTTGCTATCGATTAATAAAATTTTCTTGTTGTTCAAACATAAAAAAGAAAGAAAAAAGAATGGCTTATGGATGTTTTGCTTTGGTGATTGATATTAGAATGTGTAAGGTCTTGTGTCTTGTGTTGTATTTACCTATCCTTGAATCCTTTGTTTTATTATTGTTTTAGTTACGTTTCTCCGTTGGTTGTCATGTTATGTTTCATATGATAGATGATGTTTGTTTATTGTGTTAAAATTGTATTCAAATTTAATTTGTTTATCTCCGTTAGTTTATTTCAAACAAGTTTTCAACTTCTTGTGTTTTCTTTTTTCATGTTCGAGCAAACTCAAAAAGTTAAAGCTTCATGTTTAGGTTTGGCTTTGTCAAGTTAATGGCCAATTTTGGTCTAACTGCTTGTCCAGTTATTGAATTGAGCTTTATTGGGCTTTAAATGATCTAAATACTTTGATTTGTAGTTCATGCGTAGTTTATGATTGAGTAGCTTGATTGGTTCTACAACTACAATCTATAAGTTCAATTAGTTGACACGTTCAGATTTAGTGGATATGGATCAGAAAAATTGCATTTGCAATTGGACTGCAGAGTTTGCTGATGCATTTCGGTCATCCATCTCGGCAACTCATGGTCCAGATTCTGAAACGTTTTTTTCCTGTGAGTCTAGTATTTTCGAGAAGAATTTTTTAACAAATTTGAATAATTCAAAGTGCTTTTGGACGATTGGAATTACACAGACTTCTCTCTCCGGTCCAACCAAGACTACAGAGAAGCTAGATCCAAAAAAATTTTCATGTTCCAAAAATGTATACACATCATACTAAACTATTTGTAAGACGATTAGCTTATCTATATTATGTGTTGTTTTAAGTCTACTCGCTTATCTATTTTGTGGAACTTCCCAAATTTTCTCCTGGGTGGTTTGAAAGCTTCTAGCCACTTGATAAGTTGCCAAAAGTCTTAAGATCTATGTATCACCCCATATTTGAAGTGGTGGGGCTACTAACTTGAGGCTGAAGTGCTACATCCCTCTTACCTATGACCTTGGCCATTTCCTTGGGGTTCCCCTCCTCCATGAGAGAGCTTTCAAGAGACAATACCAGTACATGCAAATAAAATTGTCTAGTTTGAAAGGTTATTCCTTATCCTTTTATGGGGAGGGTCATTCTTGTTCAATCTGTGACGTCTGCTACTATTCCCAACTATACTAAGGAAGCTGCTTCTTTACGTATGAGCATTTGCGAAAACATGGATAGGCTCAATAGAAATTTTGTTTAGGGTGACTCACCTGGGAAAAAAAAAGTGCATCTCATTAAGTGAGAAAATGGAGGCCTAGGCATGAGAAAATCTAGAGAAAATTGTAACGCACTGATTTTTTAAGGAATTTCAGAGGCATTAATTAGTAAATTTTTTAATGAAATAACTCCGGAGCAACTCTTGTCTTGATACATATCTCAAGTGTACTCGATCTCTGCCCTTGGTATTCCTCTTGTGTCAAACTGCTCCACCATTGAATCATGCACCGTCTGGCAAATTGATTACCGAAGCAACCGATTTACCATGATATAGACGTATCCGTCACCTAGTAGAATAATCCAACCCAACTACCTCTCTTACTTTACAGCAAGCAAGTGTAGAAACTTTATGTCCATCTCAAAACCAATTGGCAATAAGTGGATAGATTCCATATGTTATTTAGTGATCACCCATTCCACACCCAAGCAATGTGGGACTCTATTTTCTTAACATCCCCCCTCACGTGCAGCCGCATTTGAGGTCTGTCACGTGTGGCCACTTTTGGGTTCTATCATCATGCAGCCTTTTTTTTGCTGGTCTGTCATCGTGGGGTGTGGATTGTGAATTTTATAAAATATGGGGTGGAACGGGCCCCGCTCTGATACCATGTAAAAACTTTATGTCCATCTCAAAACCAAATTGGCAATGAGTGGATAGGTTCCAAATGTTATTAAGTGATCACCCATTCCACACCCAAGCTGTAACGACCCGGATTTTTGCCCTATTTTTTTTTTTCGAATAAAGAAATTATTTTTAATCAAATAGTCTATAGTAACCGATTAACTATTTTAAAGTGTGATTAGATTAAACCAAAACCTAGATTAATTTTTCGTGACTAAAATTAGTTTAACAAAATTTTAATTCAACTTGTAACTATAAATGTTTACATATTTATCTATATTATACAAAAAAAATATTATTCATAATAATAAAATCCTTTTCTTTAATAGATATAGACAAATATAATTATCTTAATTATCTTACTTTTATTTATTTTTAAAATTGCATACATGCATGCATGCACACTCCTTCCATCCCTCCATCTCCTACTCAGTCTATACTTCCTAGCCATAATCTCGTCTGTATTCTCATCCATCTAATAGCCTAAGAGTTTGAGTTTCGATTAAACTCAATTTATCAACCTCTTTAAAACTCTCCTTTATATATCCCACAAATCCGACCCACGAACATACCACCATTCCACCCACGCTCCTCCGAGTAAAAAATGAGAGAAAACCGTGGGCAAATTGGAGCTCCAATCAATGGAGTTTTGGAGAGAGAAAGTGAGAGAGAGAAAAGCGGGTTTCGTATCTACGCCCAACCAAAGCCCAAATTGAGCGTTCCAAAATTCTTCCCCAACCCTAAGCATCCCTAAACATCATCCAATTCGGACCCAAGGTCTTCCGATCGAAGAAACCGAAGTCTCCGTCCAAAAAATTCAAGTTTCGGTTTTTGGATCAATTCGATCCAATCGAGGTATTATAATCTCTCCCAACCCTTCCTCTAAGTATATTTATTGTTTTTATGCTTAACCCTATGCCGCAAACGGACCCATGCATCAAAACCATCACGAAAAACGGAAAAAATCGAATCTGCCCCTGACCTTGCGGCCGCAACCTGTGGGCCGCCAGAACCAGACGAAAGGTTGCGGCTGGACTGCTCCACCGCAAGGTCAACGGTCAGACCTTGCGGTTTGGACTGTTTTGGTTCGAAATTGGTTTGCAACCTTCTAAACTCGATTTTCGACCCCCGAACTATTTTTCCTGGACTTTTCACATCTCAAAGATCATAACTTGTTAAGGTCATATTTTTTTTATTTAATTATCTATTTATTAAATTATTTATTAGTTATCGTTCAAAGTTTACAAACGAAAATTAGTTACGACCTTTCAACCAACATCTTAACACTCAAACTAATTTTTTCTAGACTCCTTGAATCTCAAATATAGTAACTTGTTAAATTAAATATTTTTTTATTTAATTCACTATTTATTATTATTTTTAAAGTAATTCCAATCAAAATTACTTTACGATCTTATAAACTTTATTATTAATACCCGGATAATTTTATTTAGACTCCTTACTGTCCAAAGATGAAATTATGTCAGTCTCAACATTTATTTTTATAATTAATTATTTATTGTCTATTTACTTCACTTTCGGTCACTTTAATTAACGTTTTCATATAAATTAATTCTTCGACCCTCCGAACCCAACTTTTGACACATCAACTGGTTGTGTAAGACCTTTAGAACTCTTATTAGGGTCATGTTAATTATTTTAATATTTTTTTCTAATTAATGTATTTAATTAGTGTTTAATAAATCTAATTACTTTGTAATAATTATTAAGAGCTTAGAAAATATTATTTAAAAATATTTATAAAAATCCTACTTCATTATTGACATGGTGGCTATACAAGAATAAGGGCAACGGCCCATCCATAAAAAGTTGTGTGATTGCATTGTTCGTTAATTGTTTTAATTATTATTTGATTTAATTTTATATTGTACCAATTCTTGATTTATATGTTAGATTGGACCCTAGAGACATGGGGTGGTATGCGAATAGAATTCATATTAGACGATGCTAGGTAATGGATGAAATGGAAAGTTTTTATTTTTAGAATGCCTACAGGCGAGATTTTGAATGTGATGAGTTGGATGTGATGGTTTGAAACTGGCAAAGTAAGCCCAGTGGTGATTGATGAATTGATACTGGCGAGAGTCCAGTGATGAATTGAAACTGGCAAAGTAAGCCCAGTGATGATTGTGATGTGGTGCATAAGATAGGCGAACCCTAGTTATGATTAGGGCATGATAAGCTTCCTTTTGTTGTAATGAGAGGGATACACGCTAGGTACATAACTGAGGTGTAATCCGCGACAACAAAAGAAAGTGAGCTCATGGGACAGGGCATAGCTAGCGGTTGGGGAGGAAAGACTCCGCGGAGGAGATCTTAGATTAAACGTCAAGTTAACTGGAAAGTAATAAATTGATTTATGTGGAACAAACTCCGTTTTATTTTTATTTGCAATACTATTATCCTGTTGTTACTAGCTGTAAAGTAAGAGGGGTGGTTGGGTTGGATTATTCTACTGGGTGATTTATCACTCACGGATACGTCTGTATCCTGGCAAATCGTTTGTTTCGGCGATCAATTTGCCAGATGGCGCAGGATTCAAGGAGGGTGCAGTTCGACGCAAAAAGAATATCAGGAACAAAGATCGAGTATGCCTGGAATTGGTATCAAGCGTAGAGTCGGCTCTGAAGTTAATGTATTTTGAATCAGGAAATTTATCTTGAATTTGTAATAGCTAAACTCTATTTTGGAAAATCATATTTATTTAACAAATTTTCTTAACAAAATTATTTTATTTTGCTTCCGAAAAGTCGGGGCGTTACACAAGCAATGTGGGACTCTATTTTCTTAACAGCAAGCAAACAATATGATATCGATGCGGAAGAATTAAACAAAAATTTCACACTTAATCTGATTTATTACTATCCATTAGCTTGACGTGTGATCTAAGATCTCAACTGTGAGATCCTTCCTCCCCAACCACTAGTCATTCCCTGTCCCATGAGATTACTTTGTTTTGCTGTCGCAGATACACCTAAGTTATATACTAAACGTGCATCCCAATCAGTACAAGCAAAGGGGAAGCTTATCATGTCATGACATAACTAAGATTCACCTATCTTAATCATCATTTCACAATCTTCCCTTATTGGCATTTTTATAGATGTGTGTTGGGGCTGCTGTCAAGTGGTTCATGCTCAAAGAATGGCTTATGAATCTTCCTATCTTTTAATCACTGTAATTTAATTTACTTCTTGTAATTTTACTATTGATTAATAAAATTTTCTTTGCAGTTCAAAAAGAAAAAAGAATGGCTTATGGATGTTTTGTTTTTGTAATGGATATTAGAATGTGTAAGGTCTTGTGTCTTGTGTTGTCTTTACCTATCCTTAAATCCTTTGTTCTATTATTGTGTTAAAATTGTATTCAAATTTAATTTGTTTATCTCCGTTACTTGATTTCAAACAAGTTTTCAACTTCTTGTGTTTTCTTTTTTCATGTTCGAGCAAATTCAAAAAGTCTTCATGTTTAGGTTTGGCTTTGTTAAGTTAATGGCCAATTTTGGTCGAACTGCTTGTCCACTTACTGAATTGTGCTTTATTGTGCTTAAAATGATTTAAATACTTTGATTTGTAGTTTATCGTAGTTTATGATTGAGTCGCTTGATTGGTTCTACGACTACAATCTATAAGTTCAATTAGTTGACACATTCAGATTTAGTGGATATGGATAAAAAAAAATTGCATTTGACTTCTTTGTAATTGGACAGCAGAGTTTGCTGATGCCTTTCAGTCATCCATCTCGGCAACTCATGGTTTAGATTCTGAAACGTCTTTTTCCTGTGAGTCTAGTATTTTCGAGAAGAATTTTTCAACAAATCTGAATGATTCAAAATACTTTTGGACGATTGGAATTAGACTTCTCTCTCTAGTCCAACCAAGACTGCAGAGAAGCCAAATCCAAAATTTTATTCATGTTTCAAAATTGTATGTAAATCATACTAAACTCTCTGCAGAACAACTAGCTTATCTATTATGAGTTGTTTTAAGTCTGCTCGCTTATCTATTTTGTGGAATGTTGAACAATTTTCCAAAATTTCTCCTGGCAGAGGCATGAGACAAGGGGATCCTATCTCCCCTTATCTTGTGGTCTTGTGCATTGAAAGATCATCTATTCTAATTAGAAATGAAGTGCCCATAATAGTTGGTGTGGTTTGAAAGCTTCTAGCAATGGTCCTTCCTTTAGCCACTTGTTTTGTAATTCCATGATAGGTACACTACAGTTCTTTTGTGAGGCCTCTAGCCAATTGATAAGTTGCCAAAAGTCTATCTATGTATCCCCCCATATTTGAAGTGGTGGGGCTACTAAGTTGAGTCTGAAGTGCAACATCCCTCTTACCTATGACCTTGGCCATTACCTTGGGGTTCCCCTCCTCCATGAGCTAGAGAGCTTCCAAGAGGCAATACCAGTACATTATTGTGAAAATGCAAATAAAATTGTCTGGTTTGAAAGGTAATTGCTTATCCTTTATGGGGAGGGCCACTCTTGTCCAATCTATGACTGCTACTATTCCCATCTATATATACTGTGCAAGCCTCTTCTTTACCTTCGAGCATTTGTGAAAACATAGATCGATATGCACAATATAAATTTTCTTTAGGGTGACTCACCTGGGAACTGGGAAGAAAAAAGTGCATCTCATGAAGTAGGATAATGTCTGCAAATGTAAGAGAAAATGGGGGCCTGGGCATTAGAAAATCTAGAGAAAACAAGTTAGGCTTTCTTTGTAAGCTTGGCTGGAGATTACATAATGGGAAGAAACCTTTGTGGATTCAACTTATTCTCAAGAAATACTTGAGCAACCATGATTTCAATGAATGGCATATGAATAGGAGGGCATCCACATATGAAAGAGCATTACTCAGACTAAACATGTCATAAAAAAAGCTCTCAAATGGATGGTGGGAAATGGAATGGGAATGATATCACCATGTGGAAGGATTTGTGGCAACCTTAGGGGAAACCAATCCTAATCCTCTCTTTGTTGATGAAACTGTTGGTAATTATATGTTTAATGTCAGGGGATGTGATCTGGCTAAACTGGAATAGCTCTTTAGTCAAGGTGAGATTGAGGAGGTGCTGAATAATTTAAAATTGCAGCCATCCTATAGAAATGGTGCCAAACTATATCCCATATATTCTCTGGCAAATAAAATAAAAAGTAGAATCAAATGAAATCTTTGACTTGTATGGTAATTCAAATGATATTTGTTATATTTTATGGACAGAATCTTAAGAAATTTGAAATGACGTTGTCCTTCCATGTTTTATTAATCAAGTCTTCTATACTTTTGCCCAAAAAAAAGCGACACTATTTGGACAAATGATTCTAGATGCGATCCTTGATGCTTTGTTGGATAAGGACAGAGAAAGAAAGACTCATCTTTTTTGAAATCATATGAGCAAAAGAAAAAATTAGAAAAATAACTATGATTTTTTTTTCCTTTACATTATCTCCTCCAAATAGTGTCGCTATTTTTGAACTCTTACCGTTGACTATCTCCCGCCCGCTCGTCACAGAAAGGGTATATTTCATGTAGCAGGTATATATCCCCTGGTAGTGAGAGGGGAGGAATATACCCGCAGGAGACTTTCACGGTTTCACCCTCACAAACCTATGAACACATCTTCACCACCAAGCTCCACCTCTTACTTCCACCCTTTCCAACCACCCGAACAGCTCCCCTCCATCGATCTGAAGGTGGTGGTCATGTCCGACGACAAAATCCTTCCCCAGGACATCCTCACTGATATACTCTCTCGACTACCAGTCAAAACACTTTGCCGATTCAAGTGTGTTTCTTCCTCGTGGAATTTCCTAATCTCCGACCCCAGTTTCGCCAAAACGCACCTCAATCGATCTAAGACCCAAAGCCCTAAATATTTTGAGTCGAAAGCCGTTATAATTTCAAGCTCTCAGAATCTCTATTCAGTCGATTTTGCTGACGTAAATCCAACCGCCACAAAGCTTGATTTTCCTACTATGGAACAACACACCGCGGACAAGTGGGTAATTCCCGTCAGGGTATGGAGCTCTTGCAATGGTTTGCTTCTAGTTTCCCATCAAGTGGTTAATCCCAACTTCTTCTTGTTGAATCCATCCACTAGAGAATGTAAGAAACTGCCCACACCCCCTCCTGTCCTCTATCCGGCTGGTAAATTCTACGTGTTATATTATGGTGTTGGTTACGATTCCTCTGCAGATGATTACAAGGTTGTGATGACCTCTTCCTATAATACTGGTGGGATTGAAATTATGATTGTGACTGTTTATTCTCTGAAAACTAATGCTTGGAGAAGAATTCAAGATGCCCATTATCTTCTTGTGGGAAGCTCTCGTGGAGTTTTCTTCAACGGCTGTCTCCACTGCCTTTGTGTGAGGTCTGGATCAATCGTGATTGTTGCTTTCAATTTGTCGGATGAGATTTTCAGGGAAGTGCCACTGCCTGCTTCGTTGGAGATTTTGAATTGTCATGTGGGGGTTGTTGGGGGTTGTCTATGTTTAGTCGATAGGCGGACTTGTAACCAAACTGAGGTTTGGGTAATGGAAGAGTATGGGGTAGGAGAGTCTTGGACCAAATTGACGATCGAATATTTAACGCCTAGTCTGCGTTTGTTGTGTAAGGTAGCGGAAGACAAAGTTTTGTTCAGTAACAATAGAAGTAGGCATGGACAGAAACTGGTTGTGTACGATCCGATAAAAGAAACACTTAGGGACATGGTGGTTGCTGGAATTCCAAGTGAATTTACCTTTGGGCGTACGTACGTTGAGAGCCTCGTCTCTCCTATTCTCGGAGGAGGAATTGGCAGGCAATTATAAGCTTTTCCTGGTATGTTTGTGAACAGAAGTGTCCATTCTTTCGTTTATCCATATTCGTATGTTCTTATTATGGAGCTTCTATAGTTCAATGTTTTTGGAGGTTGCACATCCATATTATCCCTTATTGATATTGATTTAGCTTTGGTAGTTTGAGTTATATAGGGTATTGGTTAGTGATGAACATAATTGAACATAGATTATTACCTTGATCATACACAAGTGGCTAATGCCCACTTTACAATAGGGTTGGAGTCAAACCTGTGAAGCCTGAAAACTGAATTGGATGCCCTTTGTTAGTGTCCTTTACAAGCTGACGACTCTGTTATGCTGCATATTTGATCATTAAGTTTTTCAGGGAAAAAAGAAAGAAAGAAAGAGTGTACAGATGATACTTATAGGTGGGGTTCATACTTCATATATGCATCTTATCTATCTAATTTAAAATCTTGAGGTGTATGGAACTGTTCGGATATTCTCTTTCTTTCTTTTTTTTTATATCAGCCACAAAAGAGATTATGAATCTTTGAAAGAGGAGTTAAAAAGATTAAAGAGATCAAGAGCGTGACGAAATCACAACGGGGAGAAAGCATCCCAACGGGTGAGTAAGTTCAAGCAAGGGAACCAAACGACGTATGTTTCTTTTGTTTTCTATTTTCCCCTTGATTTTTAATAACAATGTAAACACACAAGATAAGTTTGTGGAATACATGACGCTTGGGAAGATGAAGGTAGTGGTTGACAATTTTATCTTCCTAACTCATCATTTGTGGTACATAGGGGATTTCAACATCTTGTCACACACAAAATATTCACAAGTAAATGCAACGGAAGAATCATACACGGTATAACTTAATCACAAACAAAAATAACTCGCCGCCGCCAGTAATTAAAACAGCTCGAACAGGGAGCAGGGAGCAGCGTGTAAAGATTTATTTTTCCTGTATTTGGGTGTCAAAACGGCGCAATTTTGAAGTCTAATGTGGGGTTCCATTTGCAGCCAAACCAACGTCGTTTTGGGCCGTTCTATAAGGCTGTAGTGTGTTGTGCACTACAGTATCCCCATGTCTACAATCATATGCCACCCTAAACCCCAATATGAAGAAAAATGGTTGGCCAAGAGCCAACCGAGAAACCATGTGACAAAAGTTACATGGAAATGAGTGATATATATGTAGGCTAGAGAGTATCTCAAAGCAGCTCAATACCCTCTTCATATTCATTACTTCCTGTGTCTCAGCTTGACAAAAATTCAGTGTCATCAACAAACTGCAAATGAGTAACACAAAACTCATCCACTCCAATCTGCATATCTTTTATTAAAGCTTGTTGCTTTGCCTTTTGAAACATCTAGTTTAGACCTTCAACAACAATAACAAACAAGAAGGGAGACAAAGGGTCTCCTTCCAACCTTTCTACATCTTAAATTCTTCGATAGGGGAACCATTCACAACTTTGTATAGAGAAGCTGTGTTTTTTTTTTTCCCATATATTAAAGGTACAACACAAAGTTGTACAGCACATACAAAATGATCCAAACAAACACATAACAAGCAGACAGCCCTAGGCTACCAGACCAAACAAGACCCCACAAACAGCAACCATAAGACCAAAAGCTGACAAGGACCCAACAAGACAAAAAAAATGAACAAGGCCAAAAATAATGTAATGTAAGCCCTCAACGCTGTGCCCAAGATCAATGATACCTGCAAAACAAAGGTAAGGAGCAAGATACCAATAAGTCAACGCAATGCATGACGCTGAGGGATGCGGAAAATATAAGGGTCACTATAACTGTCTTAAATCACTCTATCCCATTTACGCTTCCTTTGAGTGGGATTTTCTGTAGCCTTGTCCTGGCGGCCACCATCTTTGACTTTGCCGATCTTCTTCCTTTCCGGGTGCCATGTAGGTGAACAAATGAAGGATTGGCTTTGTTCCTCCCTCTCCTCTCCCTAGGATTAACATCATCAGGATGGTCATTGACCTTTGTTGTAGTCCTTCGGATGGCCGTAATCCTCTTTGATCGCAAATTTCTAACTCCCGTTCCAATATCCTGAAAACTATCCCCCATCGAAATTGACAACGAATTGACACTAGTATGTTGGAAAGGTTCAGGCGTTGGAGGAACCGGCACACCATCAGACACGGGAGGAAACACCTTCCAAATTGGAAGGACTAAGAGTTTCTGACAATCCATCCATAAGAACTACCTCTTCGTTGACAATGTGACTAACCTCCTGAGCAACATGGATTTCGAAAGTTCCAGCTTGCTGGCAACAGAAGAATCCTTGACTTGAACCTCTACAACTGAATGACTAGGCCCATGAAAGAAGTGAAACTTCTTGCCTTGATCAAGATCAGAAAGACCATTGCGTCTAACAAGAAGGAAATCACGCCCCATAATCACTCTTTTCTTGCGCTAGCTAGACTTACCAGGCCTAGAACACTGCATACTGGCACAATTGGAAGAGCTCACTTCAGGATCCTCATTAAGCACTTCCCTCAAAGGATCTATTGCTATGGCCTTAAGGTTCAGCATAGAGAAGCTGTTGAGACACACTTTATTCCATGTAACGACCCATATTTTGATGTTTACAATTTTCATTATTTTTAGATTTCGAATAAAAAAAAAAAGAACTATTACTCTTGAGAAGCTTCAATAATATTATATGGAGAAAAGGTGTAATTGCCGTTTGAGAAATAAAAAAGGAAAGAAATTAGAGGTGGCACTATGCATGGTTGTGTATAGGTGGCAAAACGTGGGCTTTTATAAGGGAAAGTGAGGTGTACCCATATGTCTTAAAGAGCATGTGCTCTTGACATCTGTTTTAATATGAGAAAAGAAAAGAAGGCAAAAACAAAACAAATTAAGTTCTATTTATTAAGCGAGGTCTTGTGATGTATTAAAAGAAGAAATAGGTGAGTTTCAAGATAAAGAAAATGAGAAAACACTTTAGCCTTTATGGACAGCCTTTCGGCTTCGAAGAATACTTGACAATATTGATAGTGAGCATGGGAATCAATCGGTTGTATTGGATCAGAATGACAACTATCACTATTTGAGGTATCGGGTAGTGTGCAATATATTTCTAGCTAAATCTCTTTGCAAAGAGTGTTATTTGATTCTTTCATATTTGTACTCATTTGATATTTAAGCTTATTGATTCAGTTATTATCACTTCGTGTATCGTGACATAGAAAGCATTTGGTTGAAAGTTATGAAACAGATTGGTACATGTTTAAACCCACTGGGTCACAGAGTTATGGAAGATGTACGATGGACTGCCCCACGGGGAGTCCAGAATGTTTATGGGCCCATGTGCCCAATTCAGAGTTTGACCTGGGTGGTACTTGGCATGTTACCGAAATGAGCTAGGTATGAGGCTACAAATGAAAACGTTGAGAATAATCTTACTTGATTTGTTATCCTCGTTTATTGAACATATTCTTAACGATAGCCATGTTTATTGTCCTTGTATTACATACTACCCGGGCATTTTATTTTTTTTAGGAGCAGAGCAACTTAGTGAGGACCCGAGTTGGAGTATTTAAATGATTAAGCTTTATAGAGATTCTTTAGAAAATTTGTATCATTTTGGAGGTTTTTAGGTCCACCATGTATATTTATGTTGAGGACTTTTAATTATTGGAGATGTATTAATTTTGAAGCAACGTAAAAAATTCGGGTTGGCACAATCTATCTCATCAATTTCTTTGGGAAACCCAACATTTGCGTCGTGCTGAATAAGAAGTTTCAATTAAGCATATCATAGGCGTTTTCAAGGTCTAATTTCATGATTAAACCTTTTTTCTATCCATTTTCCATCCATAGGCCGCTTCTTTTGCAATCAATATAACATCTTGTATGTTTGTTGTTTGACCCCCAAATGCAGACTGGACATCACCGGTAACCATTTGGTTGAGTTTCCATAAATCAGACCTTAGCTCTTCCCTCTTGCTTCTATCTACATCTTGAAGCAAAGAACTTTCGGCTTGCATATCTAGACAGTAATAATTCTTCCACTTTTATTTAACTTGTGTTACACATCCCCAAATACTTCTCTGTTCCGTACTTTGAGAGTCTCTTTCTTACCTTTCTGTTTGCTGATAAGCTTGATCCAGCCCAACCCTGAACAACTGTGTCATTCCAAGCCTTTTCTATAACTTCAACACCCTTAGATGCATGCAACAAGAAGTACAGCGCCAGAAAGGCCTAGGACCCCAATCTCTCTCATCGTCGATAAAGGGAATGGGCAATGATCAAGGAGAGTTCTAGGCAGCTCCCACTGTTTACGTTTGTACGTGTCCAACCATTTTGGTGGAGTAAAAAGCGATCTATCCTGCTCCACTTCTCCCCATCTTGAGAATTGGACGTAGTGAACTTTCTCCCAAGGATTGGTAGATTAATCAGCTCTATATCATCAATAAATTGATTAAGGTCTCTCATTCTTGTTTCCCTACGAAAACACCCCTGCCCTTTCCCCTGTCCCTGTGTTTCTGATTTGACTAAGGACCCTCCCAGACACCATGGTTTGGGGTAATGTCCTCCGAGGCTAGATGGCACACCCCACGCATGCCTTTTGCCATTGGGGCCGTAAACATTTGTAGTATTGTGCCAAGATAAAACTTCTATTACAGCAAGTGTCCAACATGGTGAAAACCTCCGGGCTCCATATACAAAGTAGTCCACCTGAGCTTCCATTAGCATCAACTTCAACAAATTAGAAATTTGAATCCCACCATATGGAGTTCACAAGAATCCATGATGAAGCTGCCTTTTTAGTTTCTTGGATCGAGAGGAAATCGAGTGATTTTCGAGAAGTACCTCTTGCATTTCAGGACATGAATTTCATGGCACTGGTGGTATGGTTTAAGAAGCATGTACCAAGGTGGTCTTTTATTCCATGTTTCCGTTTATTTTTTTCTATTTGATACTCCCACAAATAATTATTGCAAATGACATTAATTACCATTTTTGTCCTCAGGTTTGGTTGATTTCTCATATGCAAATTGAACAATTGTTATCTTAATCTCCCACAGGTACCCTTTATTTAAGACAGTCGCTGATGCCAAACCCTTAACAGTTCTTAAACTATGCGGGTGTGAATTGTACTTGGAAGAGCACGAGGACGAGGATGAGGAAGAGGACTTAGGCGATTACTCTTTCACTGGTAGTGTAGTGTTTCATTCTCTACGCGAAGTTAGTCTCAAGGGCATCTCGGTGGATGAGGAGCTGATCATCCAGGGTTTGATTTGCACATGCCCTTCAATTGAGAATTCTCTCCGAAGATGTTATGACACCGAGCAAAATTTTGTGTGGGCTAACCTTCATAAGCCAAAGGTAGTTGGAATCTCTCCAATATGTGAAAAAGTTGTGATTGAGATTTGAGGGTCCAAATCTCCGGTGCTTCACTTACGAGGCAGAAATATTGGACAAGGATTTTTATTTTTATTTTTTGAAGTTTAACCATGATTCAGCTCACAATCTTAGAGATCTGTGTTTCATAGGCTGTTACATCACCGACGAGTTCTTCTTCGATGAATTCATTTGTAGACAAGACCTCCTTGAGTATTTGAGGTTAGACGGTTGTGTTGAGATCGAAATGATCAACATCAAAAGTCGTCACCTTAAGCACCTAATATTGCATGACTTTGGATATCAACCGGAGAATCTCCAGCGAAGACCACTCGACCGATCTCATCCACTTGAAAATTTGTGTCTAATTTACTCTCTTCAATGCGAGGGGTCTACAACCGAAATCGCCTTGTTATCCTTAACTAGCTCGCCGGGATAATATAATTGGAAGGCAAATCTTTTTTATGATACGGTTGACCCTATATGGTTCCTCGAGTTGAGGGAATTTCTAGGAGATCTGAATGGAAATGGAGCTCTGACGCAGTGATATTCACCTCCGGGTTTAACAAGGATAGCTTTACTATGGAGGACCCTGGAAAATTCCCGGGTCCTCCGGTCCGAGAAATCGAGTATCTGAAGCTCAAGTTAGCAGCATTGTCATCTCCAAATTGTGAAGCTCTTGTGGCTGGCCTGCTTTGGAGTTGTCATCCAAAGAATCTGGTAATAACAAACTTGTAATGGAACTCTGTGATCAGTTGCTGCTAGTGGTGGAGAGAGATGGTGATCTGATTATTTGGAAGATGTAGAGATTGGGAGCTATGGAGGTGGTGGTGATGAGTGTGAGAATTCTTGAAGAGGAAACTATGTTGGATTGGTTGTCTTCTCTTGCAGATGGACAGCTTGTTTGTTTTAGGTTATAAAAGAAAATGGTGACCTACAGAAAGAGAGATGGGAAGCTCAAACCGAACATGGACGGAATAAGAATTTCATTGTGGGGTGCTGAGCTCGTGTCACCCTCTTCTCCATATCATCACAACACACGTGGGGCCCGCAGCGACGGAACTACCATGGGGCTTATGAGGGCCAAAGCCCCCACATTGTTTGGTTTTTTTTTTTTCTTTTCAACTTTCAATATTAATATTAGTTATTTTTTATTTGTTAAAAACACTTAGATATTTTATTTTGTATTGAATTTTTTTTATCCGCAAAGATAAACTTCATTAACTCATAACATGAAGTACAGAGACAATATGGGCTTGGAAACATCGGTCTGACCACCTAAAGACTCTCTTCTCCTAACAACATGGAAGAAATTGATTTAAGCCCAACAGGATGAGTCCAAACTAGGAGGTAAAATCCAAAGTGACCCAATGGTTGGTAAGCAACCAACCCAACACACCAAACAGACCAAAACAACCCAAGAAACAACAGCCCAAGAAACTGGACCCAGCGCACCCGAAACCAGACACCACAGCCCAAAACACAAACAAAGAAAAATAAACACTCTGCTTGGTTCCCAACTTTGAAAGTAACTTTTTAACTCTCGACACAGTTTTTATTAAATCTCTCTCTATCTGTCTCCACTTATTACTACGCAACTCTAAAAATAATTTTCTAAGACTTAACCCAAACAAAGTGAAAATAGCCACACAAGTAGCTACTTTTTTAAAAAAAAACTTTTATTAGCAAATTGTAAAAAAAAATATATATAGTTCGCGAACTCCACACACCTTTTGGTTGACATTGTACGCGTTGATGTACAAGACAAATAATAAAAGAATTTTTTTTCCGTTCTTGAGCATTGAACTTTTTTCGTTCTCGTGATTTTTGTTATTTGTATGATATGACATAAATGCTTCGGACCTCTATGCACCAAGCCTAATTCTCTATTTGCCTAAATACCAGGAGACTCATCAGTCACCCCGAACCTTCACTCTGACCACAGCTCAGACGCCTTCTCCACTGGACCACCACCGGAAAGAACCCAAACAGAACAACTCCCATCCATCTCTCCAAAGGTGGCAACCATGTCCGATTGCGGATCCCTAATTCCCCAGGAAATCCTCACCGACATACTCTCTCGACTACCCGTCAAATCACTTTGCCGATTCAAGTGTGTTTCTCCCTCCTGGAATTCCCTTATCTCCAACCCCTACTTCGCCAAAACCCACCTCAAACGAACCAATTCCCGAAACCCTAAATATCTAGATCAGAGAAATATTGTCATCTCCAGCTCTCTCAATCTCTACTCCATCGACTTCGGCGACGTCATTCCGACCGCCACAAAGCTTGATTTTGCTACGGTGGAACAGCACGCTGCCAACAAGTGGGTCAAGGTATGGAGCTCTTGTGATGGCTTGCTTTTAGTTTCCTACGATGATAATTCCAACTTATTGTTGTTAAATCCATCAACTAGAGAATGTAAGAAACTTCCCGCACCGTCTGTTGCACCCAATCCGGTTGGCACCTGGGTGTATGGATATGGGGTGGGTTACAGTTCCTCTACGGACGATTACAATATTGTGATGCTCTCTTGCAATGATACTGTATCTGCTCAGAGTAATATTTCGATTGTGGATGTCTATTCACTGAAAACTAACGCTTGGAGGAGAATTCAACATACCCACTATGTTGCTGTCGGAACTGCACTTTCTGGTGGTGGGGTTTTCTTAAATGGGTGTCTCCATTGGCTTTGTTGGAGAAATGGATCCTATGTGATTTGTGCTTTCAATTTGTCGGATCAGATTTTCAGGGAAGTGCCGATGCCTGCTTCTATTCGTGGAGGATGTGGGATATTGCGTTATTTTGTGGAGGTTGTTCGGGGTTGTCTCTGCTTGGTTGAAAGGAAGCCTTCTTACAAAAGTGAGGTTTGGAAGATGGAGGAGTACGGGGTAGGAGAGTCTTGGACCAAACTTACGATTGATTTACCTACTGGAATGCCTAGTCTGTGTTTGCTGTGTCAGCTAGCGGAAGACAAACTTTTGTTTGCTAATAGTAGAAGGCATGGAAAGAAACTGGTTGTGTATGATCCGAAAAAAGAAACACTGAGGGACATGGTGGTTGCTGGAATTCCGAGTGAATTTACTTTTAGGCGTGCATATGTCGAGAGCCTTGTCTCTCCTATTCTCATAGGAGGAATTGGGAGGCAATGATAAGCTTCTCCTGGTATGTTTGTGTATAGAAATGTCCCTTATTTCGTTTATTTATATTTGTATGTTCTCATTATTGGAGCTTCTGTAGTTCAAGGTTTTTGGAGGTTGCACATCCATGTTATCCCTTATGCTTACATAGCTTTGGTAGTTTGTGTTGTATAGGGCATTGGTTAGTTATGTTTGTTGTGCTATCATGCCCAAGTGGCTAATGCCCGCTTAAAATGGTTGCAGTCTAACCTGTGAAGCTTGAAAACTGAATAGGATGTCGTTTGTTAGTGTCCTTTACAAGCTGATGCTGCCAAAGTGGCAAGGTCCAGCCGGCTCTGATATGCTGTACTCTTATATTTGATCATCAAGCTTTTCAGGGAAAAAAAAAATGACGATGAACATGATACTTATAGGTGGGGTTCATACTTCATATCTGCATCTTATCTGTGTAATCTAAAATCTTGAAGTGTCAAAAACTGTTCGGATATTCTCATTTTTATGAGCCAAAAAATAAATTATTAATCTTTGAAATTTGAGTTACAAATATTAAAGAGATCTAGGGCATGACGAAATTATGAGGAGAAAG
Source organism: Rhododendron simsii (assembly GCA_014282245.1). Classification (NCBI taxonomy): domain Eukaryota; kingdom Viridiplantae; phylum Streptophyta; class Magnoliopsida; order Ericales; family Ericaceae; genus Rhododendron; species Rhododendron simsii. The sequence goes on from CM024954.1 coordinate 14,427,557, forward strand.
CATCCCAACGGGCGAATAAGTTCAAGCAACTGAACTAAATTATGTCAGTTGCTTTTCTTTTCTTTTTTTTTCCCGGAATTGTAAGTGACAATGTAACCACACCTGAAAAGTTCGTGTATTATATGACGCTTGGGAAGTCAAAGGTATCGGTCAACAATTAGTCATTTACTATCTTTGTAACTCATCGATTGTGGTACATAGTGGATTTCAACATCTTAAGACAAAAATATTCACAATTAAATGCAACATAAGAATCATACCATGCAATAGCTTAAGCACAAATAAAAATTCCTCACCGGGGGTTAAAACCACGCATGGGAGGCAACGTTTATAGATTTATTTTTCCTGTTTTGGGGGGGTTAGGTTTTCCAGGTTGCAGCAAGATGAAGTTAAATACCGATGGGAGCTCTAGGAAGAACCCCTGAAGGGCTGGATTTGGTGGAGTGTTTATAGAGGATCGTGGCTTATGGATAATAGGCTTCTACAGGAATCTGAAGGAGTGTTCAAGCATTGAAGCCGAGCTTTGAGAAATCTTTAATGACCGTAAGTTGATAGCTGGTTTAAATAGATTGGCAACCAAGGACAGGCTTGGAAGATGGGGCATGGAGGTTGACCCTACTTGTGTCCTTTGTTCCCAACATGCTGAATCCTTGGCACACTTATTTTTTTATTGTGGTTATTCAAGAAGCATATGGGAAACAACCTTGCACAGATTCCAGATTCGAAGAAGGGCAGAGGCTTGGGATATGGAAATTAACTGGGCAGTTGGATTCTGCAAAGATAAGAGCTTCAGATCAGTGCTGTTTGGATTAGCCTTGGCTGCAGGAGCTTATCATGTCTGGTGAGAGAGGAATTCCAGAATATTTGGAGGAAGACAAAGGAGCTCTGATGATGTTATAGCTAGCATTACTGATACTATTAGACTTCGAGTCTGTACTTCGAAGCTTTTTGCCAAGTCTCTTGAGAACCAAAGGCTTTGCTGCCAATGGAATATCTCTAACAGACTTCTTGGAAATGCTATCCATTAGTTTTCTCTTGTTCGGATAGTTGCCTGAGGCTTAGCTTCTTTGTATAGGTTTTTGAGTTGTTTGGGTCTGTTCCCTTTGTTTTTGTGTTGGTTGGTTATTAAATGGATCAGAGTTGATAGCAAGTCATGATCTCAGAAATGGAATTTTCAAATAGTCCTAGAAACCTACTCTCGATAAACTGTTATCATCTTCTGTGGGGATATACATTTTAAGTATGTTTGGACATATGGGTTCCTGTTATCATTGTTTGTTCACCTTTTTTTGGATCTTGGCAGTGACAGACCAAAGTCTCAACTCATTAATAGCGTGCCCCTCTGGACTCAATTGGAAGGAACCCACTGTGACGTATCTCTTCCTACTTTCATTGCCCCAAACTGAGGATTTTTATTTTTTTGTTCAGCAATTATTTTTTGCATCCGTAGCCTCAATCCTGTCTATTGCATAACCAATCTGCTAAGCCTCCTAAAATCATTTGGGCTTTTAATAGTACTGGACTTCACTGATAAGTTTGGATATTGGTACTTGTGTCAAGAGAACTCGATGCCTCGTTGTTCTTAGGTAGGCAACCCGTTTGGCATGAAATCGAGGGTCTTATTTATGAATGCTACTTGTTGAGAAATTGAAGTCTTAATGTTGAAGTATGTGAGAGGTATTAATTCTCCTTGTGAGAATTAAGTTTTTGCGTGTCTAGAATGATTTAGGAAAGGGGAATCGTTGTTCTTTGGCTTGCCAATGGAAGGGCCATTCACGCAAAATGGTTAATGAAGATTCCAATCGTTATGTGGAATGCTCATTATCTTTTAACGAACGAAATGACTGAATGAAAATTCCATCCTAAATTGAACCAAACACACCCTTAAGTTCTTTATCTACCACATTAAGCTCAATTTTTTACCTTTGCCAGCTGTCTCCTAGAAATGTGGAAAGTCTCAGCCATCTAAAATTGTGAATGATGATTCTATTTGTAATGTGCATGTTGTCATTTTATTTTCACTAACCAAATGACGGTATGAACATTCCATTCAAGTGAACCAAACACAACCTTTTGTTCTTTATCTACCGGATTAACCACAACTTCTTCCCTTTGCCCACCATGTTCTAGGAAGGAGGAAACCCTCAGCCACCTATTTGTTGATGTCATTCATCTCAACTTGTTTAGTTAGGATCTTCCTTCAACTTTCGATTTTTTTACGACAGCCCCATTTTAGTTGAATTGTTTGTTGCTTCATTGCCCTCATCTGTTTAAAAACAATTGTAATTGGAAGGCTTGAATCAATGTCTGAGCTAAGAAGCACTAACACTTAAAAGGAAGTGATGTGTCTCTGTCTGACAACGATACAGTCGATACTCCCACACGTGTCCGAAACTCTTTTTTCCGTGTCCACTATTAAAGAATTGAAATCTTCCTTCAAACACGTATCTGACACTCTTTGTGTAGTATGTCTGATAATTCTTTGGTATCTATGACCACGAAATATATGCGTGATTCACACTTCTTACTTCTTAGACGTCTAATGTCATCATCAAAGATATCGGATTTTGATAAGACATGTAGTAGAAAAAGTAATTCTTAAATCATATGTAAATTCAATTGGAAACTTTGAAGGATTTCTTGAGGATTCCTAATTGTGCCCATGTCTTATTGCTTAAGGATTTCTTGAGTGATAACTTATTCTATCTCATCTATTATATAATTTGGGGCGTACTCTTTGGTACATCTACTCATAACACTATATGTTTTATTTACATAGTTGAACGTATCCCCAATGTGTCCGTGTACTGCATTTTAGATAAATAACTTATTCGCATGTCTGTGTCGTGTTATATCTGTGCTTCTTAGTGTTTGAGTTTCAGCTTTTCTAGTTCTTGCTACTACTCTTCTCCATGGTGCAAGCGGCTTATAGCCATTTCTTTTGCCATATAATGGGCTTTTATTACTCATGTTTTTAGTGGTGTTAACGTACATACTCACTGACAGTTAAGAATGTATTTTGCAGTTGACAGGGAAGGAACATCCAAGCTCTAATCCAGCAAATTAAACTATGTGCATGCAGCAGTACTCAACTTTTTACAGGGGAACCATGTTCTTGCTACTCTTCAGCATTGCATCTCCTAGCCCTTTTGAAGGCGCTTCTAGTGCTTGATTCCAACTGAAGCCCTTTTTTATTTCAGTAACTGCAGTTTCATTTCTTGGCTAGGAGCTACTTCATTGTTGTTTGTTATTCCGTGACTGTTCTGTTAGTCTCTGCTAGTAGTTTTCTTTGTTGGGATGTACCTATTTTGTCCACAAGTTTGAAACCATGTGCAGAATTACCTATGTACCTTCAAGGACAGGAGGACACGACAAAAATACTCGAACTTTGGCACTATGTATCCTTTCTATGTGATCATTGGATGTGGTGGCGGTCGGTCTACCCTTATTTCCCCATTTGATGTGGATGAACAGCCGTTTAATAGATTTGGCATATGTTCATATTTGTGGAACTTTACCTGAGCAACTTCTTCATTTTTCTCCTTAAGCACAGTTCGGGTTTCTAACTCCAACCCGGAAAAAAAAGAAGAAGAAAAGAAAAAAGGAGAAAAGGACGGATCAATGAAAGGGAAAATTCCGATTTCCCATGTTTAATATGTATGCACTCAAGCGATTAAATCAGCATTGAGATTGAAGTTGCGTAGCTTATGATCGTACTCAAGTGGGAATGGTTAGAGTTCAATCGAACAGCAGGATTGTAGAAACCCTTAATGCAGGAAGAAGTTTTGGTGATCTTTACTCAGCATATTAGGTGTTTGATTGAGAATTAAACCTTAAAAAATATAATACCAAGAAGGTATGGTATTATTAAATTGTCATTTTCAAGCCCCTTAAGGCTAGCTCAGGTGGTAAGAACTCAGACTTCTCTTATGGAGGTCTTTTATTTGAACTTGGATTTGTCCATAGATGTAGGCAAGTGTAGGACGCAATGATTATAAAGTAATTAGTAAAAAAACAGACACGAACATGCTCAAAGCCACTTCATACGCCTTATTGAGGAAGTTTTGAATCAAGTAAAACTTGCATGAATCTTTCCATAGCGGATTACACAAACAACCTATAAAAATGGGAGAATAACAACCTATCAAGATGGAATTTTCAGATAGTCCTATAAACCTACTCTCAATATCCGTACCAAGTGTCACACGATCCTGAATTCCTGATGTACTGGTTAGACTGGAATGAGATTGGTGTCGTCTTCTTTTTCTGCACTCGTGTGGTGGAGTTTGGATGCAGATTCTGATGAAAGATGCTGCTACTGGGTTCAATAGATACGTTTGAAAAAGTTTTCCTCCGACACCCGTGCAGTGGAAGAACTCAACTGACAGAGAATGAAGTTGCAGGAGATCATAGGCCTTGAAACTTTCTCACTGATGCCCAGAACAGAATTCCCATTGCTTTGAAGAATCGCAGACACTGAAATTAACCTGATAGAAGCTTGGCTGACAATATTTGTTCACATGGGCTTGTTTATAAGCAGTTCTTTTGAGCAGTAGCCGTCACTTTTCATCCGGTTGGCTTCTCAATTGGTTGCTATCTGAAATTGAGGCATCCCCTAATATCAATTTCCAGTGGACTTTATGACCAACTCAGAATTGATGTGATAGCGCTCACTCTTGCCTTTCTGAGCTCCACGTTCCCGTTGCCAGCCCATACCATGCCCCCTCCTCTCATTGTTGCTGCTTCTTTTATTTGAGTTTGAGTGTTGTTGATTCTTAGTCAACTTCTCCAAATTAAAACTTCAGAGAATTTGCATATCAAATTTCCGAGTGGAGAAGCAAATGGTCAAGTAACCGTTTGGTTGAGCCAAGGATAATCTGTATCATGTCTTCGACCAACAGCCGAGGGTTGCCTTCACTAACAGCATTGTATAGCGCGGCTACGATCCATGGTAACTATACAATGAAACACTTTTTTTTTGTTTGCTCGGTGATCACTAGAATGAAACGGTTTGGTTAATTTACCCTATATTTATAGTGTCACCCTGGCCCCAAAATTACACCAACTATTTCCTTCCTCATCAATCCATCTTTATTTTACTTTGTAGTCACTGAATTTCTCTCTTTTTGTAATTCTTTGCTTGAAAAACTTTCAAAGGTGTAGTTGTTTAATTAGCTTAATTACCCTTTGGTAGTCTTTTGACATGCAGAGTTTTGAAATGTATTTAGTTTATCAAGTATTCAACTTAGTATTAAATGGGATGGGGAATTTAGCACATGCTTGAATTCGTAATTCATTCAGCCTTCAGAGCCAACATGTACACCTTGTGTGGGGTTTTCAAATTTTCTTCTTTTCCTATTCAATTCACTACAACAAAATTGTCCTACCATGACGAATCGATATTGTCTCCATAGAAAAGTGAATACGTTGTGAATTGTTATGCAATATGCATGGTAAATATATTCTAAAGTTTAACCTTACAATTTAGAGCAAAGTCTACTTTCACCCCCTGTGGTTATCGCCACGTGCGGATACCCCCCATCGTGGTTCAAAACTGAGCATATAAACTACCTGTGGTTCTGAAAATGTGCGGATAGACCCCCTGCCGTTATGTTTTCCATCCATATTAACGGAGGTGTATCTCACACGCCTCTAGAATGTAATCTGAGTTGTTCATAATGTATTAAATAAAGAATAGAGTATCTCTGTAAAAAAATCATCTCGATCAGGCATCAATAACCCAGTGATCTAATTTTTAGAAAATTCAAATTTGAAATTTTAATTTCATTACAAAATCGATTTGATCATGGGCTTTTCATTTTTTTGATTGACTTGAATTTTGGCATAGATGTAGTACTCGTCAAAATTTACAATATCAACGGTATGGATTTAATTTTTGGTATAAGGGATGGTGTGATTAGATTTAAAAGAAAAAAAAAATCAAGGGACATGATGAAGGTATATCGGTCTTTTAATACTTTGTCCGTTAATATGGATGAAAAACATGACGGCAGGGGGTCTATCCGCATATTTTCAAAACCACAGATAAATTATGTGCTTAATTTTGAACCATGAGGGGGTATCCGCACATGGCGATAGTCAAAGTGGACTTTGCTAATTTAATTTACGAAACAAAAATGTAACTTTATAGAGTGGAAGCTTTTTCATGAGAGATTTTCCACTAGATAGATTCTCCAATAGTGGTGGTGTTGCAACAGATCGATTCAAGTTGTGTACTTTGCTCTGGTTCTGATGAAGAGATCTTGGATTCTTACAAGAGTCTTGGGAATTAGGAACACAATTGGGAGGAGGAGAAAGACTTCTCAAGGATAAGGAGGACTATTAATATTCAGTACTTCCGAAACCCAATCACGTGGTGCTCTAAATCACTCAAACACCCCACAATTAATATTTATGGGGTTCATACACTTAGTCGTTGGTCCCATAAGAATGTATGGCATTGGAGTGCCCCGGAGCATCATATGGCTGTGCTCCAGGAGCATTGAATAATTAGACCTACTTATTGGTATTTTTCTATTCTCAGTTCCATTTACTCTTATTCTCTGTTTTCGCTCAGTAAGTGTGGTAGGCGGGACATTGCTGTTGAGGGTTTTCAATATTCCCTGGGCTTTCTTCTCAAACATATATATATAGTTCCTAGTAATGTAAGTTTCACAACCTATTTTTATTTTTTACAATTTGATTCGTTCATTTTCTAGATCCGATCAAATTGAGTTTTTTGTATCCATAGCTTGCATGTGTGATCCTATAAAATGAATGACCCAAATCGTCGGGAAAATCCCATTCTATATTGGGTGATGTGTTTTAGAAGCGTGTTTGAAACGGTGTGTACATGGCAAGACTTTTCTTTTTTGTTGGTGGTTGGTTAATGAAGTTCACTTACCAAATAGTATGAGATAATGAGTGTAGCTAGTGTAGAATTCCTGCATGTCTTATTTTGCATGACTTTTTCGATTGTTACATGCACCAAAGTAGCATTCTTTATGTTACTTTGGTCTTCCTCAAGCAAATAATATATGCCTCCATTAAGGCTGCTCAACGGATCAACCGAACCTCCGAAACTAACTAATCTGCCGAAACTAATCCGTCCGTGAACCAAATCGAGGTATATGACAGATGGATGTGGATGGAAAAACAACAATCTGCCACGAGTGGATTGGATCGGATCTGCCCATTCCGCTCAAACCGCCCAATCCGCCCAAAGTAAAAATTTTAAAAATATGACAAAGAGTTAAGCCTTTACTTTAGCACCACCAAAATAGTACTAGTAAGTTCGACAGTACTCCATATATCATGCTGCTTCTTAATGACATAGAAATTTCAACGTTATGTCAATACGAAAAATTATTGGCTAGTCTTGGAGCAATATATAGAGTGGTAGGATGTTTTATTGTGCTACTATTTTTTTAAATTTTTGGTTATACAAAAAAAAAATTGCAAGCTTAAATCCGCCCAAACTGCATCCTACCCTATCCGACTGAACAATGCTCACGGACAGGTGGTGGATGAGGTAAGTATGAATGTGTGTGTTTTGCCCTCAGATTTTTGGGTTTCAAAGAGTTTTTTTAGAGCAAATATGAATGTGCTTTATTTTAAAAAATATTACTTTGAGTAATGTAACATTTTTACAGATGCAATGTTTTGAAAGCTTTTCAAATTTTTTCGAAGTATTTAGGCCTTTCCAAATCTGTCCAAACCGACCAAGCCGAACCGCCTAAACAACAAACCAAACCGACCAAACTATGAAACACTTACGGACGGAGAAAACATCAATTTGCATCTGCCTAGGAACCGAACCAATCCACCCAAAATCGAACCGCGAACAGCCCTAGCCTCCATCTTTTAACCTTCATTACATTTTCATTTTTGCTTTGTTTGATTCCTAAAAATACAATTCTCTTTTTCCTTTTTGATAGCTTCAACAACCTTCAAAGTACGTATATGTTCGTAGAAACCCTCCATGGAGGAATCATTTTGAATTCTAAAGGAAAATTTGACTTACATGCAATAAATGATGTCTTTTTTTTGTTGCTCTAGTTATCCGTTATACTATGGAGTATGGTTTACATGCTCACAATAACTGGGAGGCCACACAGAGTGATATGGAGGAAATCTTAGAAATAAATCGAGTGACGTTGGACCAAAAGTCTATTGGGATGAAGTTTTAGTTTAGTTAGTTTGTCTGTTTTTCTAATGCTAACATTTCAACCCACTCAGCAAGAGATGGAATGTAAAAATTGCTGTCAGTACTTGCCGCTACACCCTTCTCCACCACTACCGGCGCTGTGAACACCAGTGACCGTGCGGCCAGCAACACCGTACTTACGTACCCCCTCCGATGCACAACCGACCAACATAAACAAGAGATACAGTTTAGTGCTGATTCTAACCGAAAAGTACCGAAAGGTATCTCTTAAGAAATCCACTTGACACTTTCTTCTTAAAACTTTGTATCACTAGCTCATAAGCTGATATACAAAAGGTGGGACAGGGGCGGAGCCGGATCTCATCTCTAAGGGGAATCAATTTTTTTTTTTGTTTCTTTCACATTTCTTTGATCTTCTGCTAGATTTCCTACGTTGGTATGAGCTAGGACATTTCTTGAACTTGAATATCTTAACTAATCTTTAACTAATAACTATTAGGGCCAAGTACTTCTGATTTATCATTTGCATTGTGCTTATAAATTGTGGTACAGTCCCTTGTTGATCAATTTCAGTCTCGTCTGTTGCTGTCGCCTTGGCTTGGAACACACAGCACTAGTTCCGAGACGCTTACAAAATAGCACAGATAAGATTATCAATCTTACGTTGGCTTAAATGCATGTAAAGCCTTTTTTTTTTTATAAATATGAGTTAAGGCATCCACTTGAAATTGATCTTCCATCGTGTTCCACCTAATTAACCTGCCGGTCTTTTCCCATGGTAGCGAAATCCTGAGCAGCTCATTGGGCGCTTCATACTGCCAATAGATAGTATTTGACTTCTTTAGTTTCTGACGTCTCAAAAATTCAAGTTATTTGAGATTAGATCGATTAGAGCTTGTTTGAAATCGGCGCAATGAGGTTAAACTACTTTGTAAAGCTGGTTCAGATCATTTATGGGTCTTAATTAGTAGTATGAAACTGGAAAGTTTATAAAGGCAAAACACCTGATGGCTGACGATGCTACAGCTTCAACTAGAAACAGGGGAGGCTGAAAGGCATGATGCATTGCTCTCTATTAACAATCCTTAACAGATTGGTAAATGTTGCTCTTACATAAAGGTGGTTGAGATTGTGTCGTGGATCACACGTTAAGCATTGAACACCGGAGTTTCGACTAGTTAGAAATGAGGATAACTTTCATCTACTTGTCAGGAGGTTTAAATCAATTATTTAGCTGATCCATAAACAACAGGACAATAAAATTTGAATAGCCAATAATCGACGCCTTTACAAAGAGATAAACACAATGACTGCCGGTGCATCGGACTGAACCAATGTTGGGAGAAATATAAATTCCTTGAATGCATTAGAAAAACAACCTTTTCCTTTTTCTTCTTGGTGAGTTGTTTGTATTCTTTGTCGAAATGAGGCCTTCCACAAACAGAAGGCCTAAAGAGCATGTGCTTAACTCGCTTCAAGCTTTAACAATCTTTATGCATTCGAGAAATAAACGATAAAGGGGATGCAACGACAAACGCTATAAGTTGTGCTAACACGGCAAAAGCAGCTGATCAGATGAACGCAAGCATCATGGCAAAAATGGAAACGAAAAGAAGATAGGTGTACTACACGTTAATTGTGTGCCTCCTTGGAGCAGTTTGTTTGACCCGCCCCTTGAGGTCTTAATCATGACAAATGCCAGTGATTTCTCACTAAGGCCAAATCACAAATCAAATATCACCTAAACAAGTGATCATCAAAAGGGGCTAAAACATAACAGCGGAAGCAAAGATCAACTTTTATTAATAATAAACCAAAGTCTTACATAGGTTTTACAAAACGAAAGGTAAACCTCTCAGAGCTGTGCTTACTTACAACTCAAAAGCTAAACAAACCATATACAAACTAAGTGTCCATGAAACATAGCGTCCTTTCTACAAGCTTCCAAATATACTACACATCCTAAAAATAAACACCATGCCGCCCTACGCGTCGCTTCCTGAAAGGTGGAAAAGAAAATCCATAAGCCAAAGCTCGTGTGAATGTTTAATACTTAAATCACATGCTTTCCATGGACAATGCAAAATAATTTGATAATATTTCAAAACAAAGTACTCAAAACCATAAGCCAAATATAATGCACATTCCGCTATTCAAAATTCAAAAGCTACCGGGCGTCCCCGGTAGTGGATAAGCCAGACATCTATGCATTATCCCAAAACAAAAACCAACCTCAAACACCCTTGCTAGCCATTAAGCCGTCCCCTAGCAAGACCGGACGTTGGGAATGCTATTAAATAGATTCACAAACATTTCACAAATAAGTCCACCTTCCATTGGTATCCATGGAGTACACAATTTGTAAAACATGTTCAATTAAGCTCGATAGGGAAAATAAGTTCAAAAACCATGTGTTTAGGTATTAAAGCACTCACCTTGGCTCTACGAACCACCTGAGCTTCCTAAAACAATTAGGCAATAAAAACATGATTAGAAGATGCCTAACAAATCTATTTTCAATGAACATAAGGTCCTAAGATAGAAGTTAGATAGCTAGCCCAAGAAAATAATCCCAGAAACTGTAGTTCCATAAATTTAACGCCAAAACTGACTTTACTCAAGAATAACTAAGACATGATTTTCATGCATTTTTTTAGGTCTATGAGTCTAGGTTCAAAATCAGAAATCGGATCGCGATTTCATCGCCCGAGCTCAAAATTATGACCGTTTCCCTAACATGTGTCTGTGCAGTCAGCACAGTCCGAAAACTGCGCACCACATGGTCACGAATTTTTACAGAATTCAATACTTCAAATCTGATCCCGAAATTTTTACCATAGATAAAGAACTCATAGAGGAACTCTCTATAAAAATCTCATAATTTTTGGAGCTTCGGAACTGCCTCAAAAAAATTCCACAAAATCAGGGCAGATACAAAATTCTACTCTGTAGATTTTCAGAAAAATATCCTCTTGTTCTCCTCTTGTTCTTCCTGCGATTTTCAGCACTTAAACCCACCTAAGTACTTCTAACTCACATCAAAACCTCACCAATCATGCTCAACCTCATAAATATAGAAGAGTTACTCCAAGAGCATCAATTTCAGGCATCAAAACAACTTTTAAGCATCCAATCCAAAGGATTTCAAGTTAGGTTCTTGAGTTCTTAAGATTTCAACCCTAAAACTCAAATTCAACTTAAAGCAAACATTTAAAGCATGAATTCAGACCCTAAGATATGAAATTTAGCATACAAATCATAGAATCAAGTAAAGAAATATGTATTACCAAGTTATATCTTCAATTCCAAGCCAAACAAGATTTTTCCCTAATGTTTTCCTTCTTTTTCTCCTTCTTCTCTTCCAGCCGGTTCTTTTCTCTCTCTACGTTGATAGGAACAAAGAAAAAGAAGTAGAGTATGTGTTTTGTTTTGCTAGGCTAAGAAAAATGATTGTGTGTGTGTGAGCCATAAGACAACTTATGCTCCAATTTTGTTTAGCTAGCAAATTAAGCCCAATAATTCACACATTAAACCAAAAACACATCACATAATTAATTTAAACACGATTAAAGACTAGGGGTATTACACTCTCCCCCACTTATAAAAGTTTGCCCTCAAACTTACCTTTATCCGAAAAGAGTTACGGATTCCGCTTTTGCGTATCTTCCTCGGTTTCCTATGATGCCACTCCCCCACATTGATTGAACGATCTCAATTTGATTAACAATATAACCTTGCCTCTAAGAACCTTGTCCTTCCACCAAAAAGCCGTTCAGATTTTACCTCGTAGCTCAAATCCTTCTGAAGCTCTATATGAGTCGTTTCATATCCTTCCGAAGTTCTATATGAGTCATTACATCGACATGTGAAACACGTGAACATACGAGAATTCCGACGGTAAGGCCAACTGGTAAGTTGTCTCCCCATTCTTCCTAGAACTTCAAATAGCCCAACATTTTTCAATTATAGTTTTCCGCCTTTCCAAACCATTTCACCCTATTTATTGGCGATACTTTCAGAAACACAAAGTCTCCGGCTTCAAATTCCTACAGCCCCTTCTTCGTATCCATGTAACCTTTATTTTGATTTTGCGCTGCTTCCAACCTTTCTTGAAATTACCCAAATCCTCTTAGTAGTTTCATTGACTAGTGCCGGCCCTTCAAATTTTCTCTCCCATTTCAGTCCAACATGTCGGTGATTGACATTTCCTCCCATATAGCGCCTTGTACAGTGCCATTCCTATGCTTGCCTGATAGCTAATGTTGCATGCAAATTCCGGCAACGATAAGTTTTTCTCCCAATTTTCTTGAAAATTCAAAACACAAGTTGAAGCATATGTTCTAGAATCAGAGTCACCCTTTCAGACTAACCATCAGTTTGTGGATAAAATTCCGTGTTGAATCCCCACTATGTGCCCATAGCCTTTTACAAACTCCTCCAGAAATAAGAAGTAAATTTTGAATCCCGATCCGACACGATAGGTACCGATGTGTCATAAAACCGTATAAACTCTCTAATGTACAATACAACCAATTGATCTACAGTAAAAGAAACATTCACGGCCAAAAGATATGCAGACTTTGTCAAAATCGATCAATAATCACCCATATTGTGTCATTACCTTCCTTTGTACGTGGCAATCCCATAACAACGTCCATTGTGATATGATCTCATTCCCATTCTGGTATAGGCAACGGTTGAAGTGACCCCGCTGGATTCTTATGTTCAGCCTTAATTCATTGACACATTAGGCATTACGGAACAAATTCAACTACCTCAACAATAGCCTGACAACTTCCAAAATCTATACAATACTCTTCGATTGCTTATCGGGTTGCTGATAAAGAATAGTTTTGAATTCCAGAGAAGTTCTCACGATACATCGTAACTAGGACAGAATTTAAAAATAGATCTCAAAGCTCCAACTCAATAAATAAAGCATAAATAGGTTCAGTAGACTATTGTCGATCACTCAAATAAGGTCATCCCAAGCAAAGTAAGATTGATCCATCCATAGCGATATATTTCCCTTATACTATGTTTCATTCAATCTGCCAGTAACGTTCACATAAATGCAATACAGCTTCATACTGTCCGTTGCTTAACATACATCAAATGATGTGCCCATTCAAGAATTCTCATTCAGAATAGTGGCATTGGATACACATAGCATAACTAAACACAAAATATCAAAGCATCATCTTCTTTTGATAGCAAGGTCTAATCGAACACCCTCTTCTATTTTAATTCTTTCAGTCATAAACCGGAATTTTGAACTTACAACAGTTCCACCGATATATAGCATTTCCGATATAAAAGTCGCTAACAAAAGCTCTGTTGTCTTTCCTTGAAGAATGCGGAATAACACAATCATAACCTTCGATTAAGTCCATTCATCTTTGTTGTCCCGTAGTTAATCCCTTTTGCATAACAAATATTCAAACTCTGCTGACCCGTAAGATTTTTCAAGTCTCACCATAACGATAATGCTTCCAGTCCACTCCAAAATTATATTTATGGGATGAGTATATTTGTGAGTTTTTAGTTGTCCAGTCATATAAGTAGTCATCTTTCAGTGATACATCAATTCCCAATCTAAACTCTGACAAGATACCCCACTGTAGATCATGTACCCTCCATTTTTCAAAAGAAATAGTCAACGTAGACGTCATTATTAATCTATTCCTCAAATCTCATAAATTCTTTTCACAATAATCTGTTCGATTTAGATTCGCCCTTCCTCCCGGTCAATTTAGTCGGTAACATGGCAATAATCAAAAGAAAACTCTTCAAGAAGGAACAATAACATCCAGCTATAACAAAAGACAATTCTGTGCAGAACGACAATAGTACCTAGCCATATCAGAAAGAAGTTCTACCCAAAGCAACAATATTATCCAGCTAAATTCAAGAAACTTCAAGCGTTAGTAACGATGATTGACCCTTTCTCAGTTTATAGTAGCCCAAACTCGCTTAGAATTTACCAAATACCATTCTCCCAATGACGTAGCTCAAAAATATCTTTCAGTCTAACCAAAATTTAAACTCTTTCAATTTCCCCATATGACTTCTTCCCTCTCAACACGTGAGCAACACGATATGTAAACCTTCCTTATATGTTCCAATGCCTTGTAAGTGGACCAATGTATCATCGATAGAAATTAGCAGAGAGATCAACATATAACTGATGCAAAGACAATCAAAGAGATATCATCATCAAATCGCATTATACCATTCTTCTTTTCCAATAAATGACTCTGATGTCTCCTGAAGGAAAACGCTAAATTGAAGAATTCTCTGTCAAATGGATCCCGATAGTAATTTAGTATTGAACTCCATTTTCCTTATCATATGGCAAACTGGTAACTCATCTAATAACATATCAGAAATTCTCAAATCCCCGATAGTCGGCTGATTGTGTGCCCCAAATCCTTACTTAAACAACATATGCCAAATAACCCAAACGTCCTTTCCTTGATAATTTTTCCTTGCCTCAAAAATAAAATACAAGGCTGCCCAAAGTGACATCATGATTACTCCAAACTGAGTGTTGATCTTAACAGCAAATTACTATCTCCTTACGAAAGTAATCAATTATAGCATGATAGGAGAGTAAGCAATCCATTCCCAGTATGGCACCAAAAATTTGAATAAGGACAAAAAATAAGCCACTTTGGCTTATTTATGTTCGGCTAAATAAGCCAAAGTGGCTTATTTTTTGTCCTTATTCAAATTTTTTTCGTATAACGTGGCTTATTTTCAATTTTTTGGGGATTATTGCATCCTTACGACAAGAGGAATCTAAAAAGTAAAAAACTTTGACCGAAATTCAATTTTTTTTGAATAAAGACGAAAAAATTTCAATAAGCCAATTTTTTCGTCTTTATTCAAAAAAAATTGGATTTCGGTCAAAATTTTTTACTTTTTAGATTCCTCTTGTCGTAAGGATGCAATAATCCCCAAAAAATTGCAAATAAGCCACGTTATACGAAAAAAATTTGAATAAAGACAAAAAATAAGCCACTTTGGCTTATTTAGCCGAACAACCATAAGAAGGATAGATTTTCGTGTTGGAGAATTATTAGAGGGGTGTGGAATAATATCTGAAGATATTGGGATTATTGGATTGGGAATAAAGGACGAGAAGTAAAAAAGGGTAAAAGAAACAAAAACAAAACAAAAAGATAATTACTCTAAAAAGATAAATACAGAGTATATTACAATTCGATAACGTGATACAAGAAAATATGTGTTTTGTCAATGAAATTGCCAATACAAAGAGCTCATATGTGTGGAGCCCAGGAAATAAACTTTCCGAGTTCCAAAATATATGCAATAAAGGGGATGCAAGCAATAATACAAGTGGACACAGCAAGTGCGATAGCATGTGCTAACACGGCAAAAGTAGCTGCGATGAACGCAATCATCAGGAAAAACATGGAAACTATAATAAGATCCCATGCTCCCACATAGCGCACACTGGAACGATCAGCAGCTTCCTCCGGCTAGAAACCATTCATCACAGCAGAGAGGCACAGAAATATAGATGTAAGGGAGCATACCATGGCTATGGTGTTGGTTATGACAAATGCTTTGAAAGCTGCTGCTCTTGCTAGGATTGCCATACCTTGGTCTCGACCTTGGTTGCCATCATAGCCACCTGGAATTGTGAAGGCGGCTGCGAAAGTGATCGTGGCTATAAGTGCAGCCACTATCACGAAAGTTTGGAATAGATTTCGGGAATGGTCAATTGCATCGCGATTTTCCTTATCGTCAGCCTCTTCTTTTCTTTGATTTTCAGCTTCATTTGTCATTTTTCTCTCCTGTTTTTTACGTCTACGAGCTTTCTCCAATTTTGCTAAGTTGACATGAGCATTGCAGGCTAGATTTCTCCCACCACCAATTCCCGAATCCAAAAAGGTATCATCCTACATTTTCCCGAATCTGAGAATTAGTTATCTAGAATATTTTGGTAAACACTTCAAAATGATTTTGAAAAGTTAATTAAAATCTCAAAATCTGCAAGAATAGTTTTTCGTAAACACCCACGTCGTAGTAGCTAGGATTGGCTTAAAATATGAGATTAACTTATATAATCACGGCTTTCCCGTGAATGATTAAGTTCCCTAGCTACGCCCCACCAATCACATTATAGCACGTTACAAGAAAAGGCCAGGAAAGAACCTTAACTACTACTGCTACTACTTTCCATGCATTAAATGCAATTCAAGGAGATCGATTTGGATTCTTTAAACATGCACGGCAGCGGATCGAATTTCATAACTAATGTAATTAACCGCGGTTAAACTTTACAAGAGTGTACCATCATTCCATGGAATGCAAACGAAAGTTTTAATTAGCTTCTCATCTCGACAACCAACATTTTCTACAAAAATCAATCGATCGTTTTCTTCTCAAAGCACATGTGATTAATTTCAGTGAATTAATTGGTTAGCCCTTCCGTTGATGGCAATTTGATGTGGCAATGACAATATTAATTTATGAAAAAATAATTTCAGTTAAAATTTAACTAAATGGTTTTTTGGTGATTCTGATCTCATAAGATAATAGCAATTTTAATTGTTAGGCTTTTTATGGGACATTTCTCAATCTTTTTCTGTGCACTTTCAACGCATAACCCACTTTTACTTCAACAATTAACTAATCCATCCATAACTGCATCCACGTGTCCTCATTTGAAGGGGGCCCCAACTTTCTTTGAATAAACCAATCTCCCCTGGACAATTATTCGGTTCACTTCGCTCCACTTGGATTTTAATTAATTGAGCCTTGTTCCAAATCACAAAATTAATGTGGCCCATTAATTTTTAGTCCGAGAAATTATAAATATTGACCCAATTTAATTAATATTTAATTAAATTGCCTTCCAGCTTTAGCTCATGATTTGGTACAAAAAATGGATGTTAACAATTAGTAGAAAGAAAAGGAAAGAGGCGCCCGAGGGAGGAGGAGAGGAGGCGGCGCCTTCTCCCCCAGGCAATGGTAGAGCCAAGATATTCGATAAGTGGGGTCAAAAATTTGAATTAGGTGTAATTCATGAACGAAACCTTTGATTTATTTTGAGGAATGAACAAACTAGCGCTACGTTTGAGAATTTTGTGGGTAGAGATTTTATTTTGTCTCTTTTTTTCATTAAATACAAAACCTTTATATGGACTGGGGCAAAAATAAACTTTAAAGTCAGGTCAAATTAGTTAAAAATGAGGTAAAAATTATATCTATTTCTATGAAAATTTGACAGCCAGTGGGGTCAGTTGCCCACCCTTGTCTCTATGTCCCTCCGCTACTACCCCGGGTAGGAAACCCTAGAGATTTGAGAGAGAGAGAGAGAGGGGAGAGTAAAAAGGAAGCATTGCACTTGGCTGGAGGAGAATTAAGAGGTCAAGTCCTAACATAGCTCTCTGTTCTTTGTGGAATATCCCATTTAGAGTTTTTGGCAGTCTTTAATTTCTGTTGTCCTGTTTCGTGATGTGGTAGTTCAGGCTTGTTTTTGGTGTTGATTTGTATAGTTTGTTGGCTTGGGGTATGCCCCAGATGGGTGTAATGTGTTTTTTTTTCTAATAAAATTTTATCTTACCAAAAAAATAAAAAACCGGGTAGGTGTTGTGCGTTCGTTAACAAAAGCAGATCGAGAATTGGACTACAGGCCGAAAAAAGCCGAAGAAACTCCTCTGTACACAGTCGTGCAGCGTGGAACTGACGCGTCGGCGGCACCAAAGATACTGAAAAATTGCAAATCGCCGGCTTATGGAGGACCTAAAAGCAGCATTTTGACAAATTCTGCAGTTCCTTTCTTTTGAATAAAAAACAACCAATAAGGCAAGCTGAGTCCTTCAAGCAATATTTAGTCCAGAGGATACAATCCAATTCTAATGTTTGCATGTTTGCCTTGGCCCCTTGGCCTTAAGCACCGC
Organism: Rhododendron simsii; assembly: GCA_014282245.1. Lineage (NCBI taxonomy): Eukaryota > Viridiplantae > Streptophyta > Magnoliopsida > Ericales > Ericaceae > Rhododendron > Rhododendron simsii. The sequence continues at coordinate 14,445,659 of CM024954.1, forward strand.
CAAAGTTGTTCGTAAAATCAAACTCACCTGCAAATTGAGATCTGTTTCTTGTGTGGTACTGTAAAAGTTTGCAGTACGCCCGCAGCATTGCATCGAAATATGTACTAGTAGCTCCCCAAAGAACTCAGTATCCAAATGCAAAGAGATCCAAGGCATTATCTTTGCCTTGTTTATACAATACCTGTAAATTAGAATCTCATTCTGAGATGACATAGAAGAGAATATGCTACTTTTATAGATAATTCAAGTACTTACAAAGGACCATGTCTTTCCAAAACAGACAGTAGAAAATTATCTCAGAAGAACTAACTATCCATTAGATAAACATTGCCAACATACCTAGCTACAAGACAAATAAATGGACTGCACTTTATAATCTTCATTGGTACTGGTTGTAGTGGCTTCATTTACTTCATTGATATTTCCATCTCGTGTCAATCACTTCCAAACTTCTAATACGATGGTCGACACTATCAGTGCCCCGGATGTAATGCCATACACAATCATCCATGTTTTTGCAGGCGTAAGACTGTAGAAGCCTACCCATATGTTGGCGAAGCTCAAGATAAGAACAGTGTAATCAGTGAGATGATGAAACCAATTCTAAGTATATCTATACTTGTTGTCCTTGACTGGCCACAAAAATAAAGCAGAGATCTGACAGAAAAGAGTGATTCCAATGCCCATGTGGCAAGGGTGATGAACACTAGTAGATTTGATACCATGGTAGAGCCCAGTTGCACCTCCCGCCATCCCAAGCAAATATCCAAGGAGCTGAAGAGAATGATGTGAACGTAGAACCAAAGAGGGTCTACTTTTGGACCAACAGCCTTCAAGTACCTTGCCGCCATAAATCCGAGTGGCATCATGATTCCCCAACTAACCGTGTTTAGTACTCCATGTGTCCGTAAAGTTAATTAGAAGTCATATATACATCATTCTAAATAGAAAACGAAGTTAACTTTGCAGGAAAGATTCAGCACAAGCCACTGAATCAATCAAAACCACATGCAGATTACATCACATATTTGTAAGAAGGATTGATTACTTACAATCTTGAGTTGGGTTTTTTAACTCCCTCCGTGAGATGTTGAGGCTTGTCCCAATGAAAGGTTGAGAATGCCCCTCAATTGGAGATTATTTCCAGAAACTTGGTGCATTCCAGACCGGTCCGTCTTGCCAAACATGAATAACACTGGTAGTGTTTCTGGAAGCTCAATGACAGCATATATAACCATCTGTATTGATATTGACCTCAGAAAGAGTAAACGGTTGAGACTACGCCTTGTAGGACAAAGAAGCCTTCGGGTATTAAGTTTGCCAAACTTGCTAGGTAACCTTTAAGAGAGAAACTCATGGCTCCGCGTGATCTCGATCATCCGTTTTGACTTTGGACGGTCCGGATTTAAATGAAACTTTTCCGGGCCGTCCAAAACATTTTTGGACGGTCGCGATTGGTTCCGTAAACAACTATTCACAGCTCCGCCGTTAAAATGATTTTCTCAACCTTTAAATAGAGTGCCCGCAAAACCAATCCTCCAACAAGACAGCCAAACTATATTTGACGCCAAGAAGTGAAAAACACATGGGGGAAAAAAAAAACATTTTGTTGTTTACCACACAAAAAAACCCGCCGTTGTTCAGCGATGTGATCAAGCTTTAATTGATGATGCTTTGGTATGGATAGAGAGGAAAATCGACCCGCCAGAGTTGAAAATCGAGACTTTGTGTTGCGGCAGCATGGCACTCTGGAGATGGGAATCGACTTGTAACTGTAAGCGTAGGATTTTGACATTGAATCTAAAAGGTTATATGTATTTTCTAAGACACTTGACATAAATGAAATCCAATACATGTCTATGGCAACACCAGTTTTCTTTTCGTCAAATACAAAACATATATAGCACCAGTTCAAGGCAAGTTATGCAACAGAAGATCATGTAAATATACTAAACACACAATCTCGAAAACAGTTGGACTCAGCCATTAATGCCCAAGGATCCAGTGGTCCAGTTTTCCCTTTTTCTTCTTTTGCCTGCCTATGCAAGACAAGTTGAATGCTTTGCAACCAAATGAAAGGACTGCATTTTCTTCTTCGGTAAATGCCTAATAGTTACGTCCACATATGCATCAAACTCAAATATCAAACTATAGAAGCATAACATTTTCATCTCAAAAAAACTAACCTTGATGACAGAAGCAAGACAATGTATAAAAACTAGAGAGAAAGGCAGTCAGAATCCGATAACCTCGTGTCACAACATTCTCCAACTTCTCCCTTCCTTGCTATCTACTGTCTAATCCTCTTCATACTCCGCTTCTTTCGAGTTTCTTCAGCTTCCTCTTCTTCAGGATCTTATCTTCTAACAAATGCCGCTTACTATCCCCTTTTCCCTTCGTCATTATCCTTGGAGAGGCCGAAAGAAAATGTTCCACATAAGTTGCTATCCCTGTTCGCTCCTCGTTTTCCCATGTATAGTCTGTAGGCTCGACTAAACTTTCCTCATATGCCATTGCCACCATACAGAATTTGCAATTGAACGGTCTGGGAACACCTCTATCCAAATCGCCATTAGAATTGTACACGTTAACACCCCCACTATCATACCCGATGTGTTGTCTCATTAGAACTTCACCATCTTTTGTACAACATAACGGCTCCAACACAGCATAAACCATAAAGGTCGAACTCGAAATAACAAACCTAACATTTCACGATTCTTGCACACCATATGCGTTCATCACCCATACTTCAGCATTGCCTGACGAATCATACAGAGGCAATTATCCAGAACCCTAAACCCAAGTAAAATATCTCTATCCCCATCTTTAAGCGGTTTTGGCATTGGTACCGTCTTGAAACCAATGAAGTTGTCAATTTAGAACTGGCCCTGAACGGATTGTGCTAGTATCATAAGGGAAGCATACGGCTTTCCAATATTTTCTTCGAAAATTTACAACCATTACGAATTTACCATCACGAGGATTAAAAGTCATGACGGCCCTGTACCCGTTAGTAGAGCAATCATAACAAAGTCTAGAAGTAATTCCCAAAGGAGGAGGCATCAACCGATGATATGACGAGACTTTCGTGAAGTACCCGTTTAGTGGATTCCATAAATACAAATCCACCTTAAGCCCCAAAAGGAACAATCCATTACACGAGCCATAGATGTCAACTTCACTATAATGGAGATCCAGATTTTGCTCCCATGGTGTTGGAACCTTTTCCACATAGCATTGTTGGTCTATGGAGCGAAAGTAAAAGGACCCATCATTCAACTGGGACATAACAATAACCTTTTGTCTTTTTGATAGGGTCTAAGAGCATCCGCAATGTAATAATCAAAATCAAAAGATTGCTAAACTTAGCAATGTGTGTTTAAAAAAGTGCTCACATTGTAATAATCAAAGTTAGCAACCTCCTAATCAATAATCAAATTTGGACATTTGAATAATCAAAAGTAACAATGTGGGACTTCACATTGCTAACTTTAACAACCCTCTAAATGAATAATCAAAAACTGACGTGGCAAGTTTTGATTATTCACTTTTGATTATTACATTGCGGATGCTTAGGTTTGAGTCAAATATCAAAGAAAATCACTGCTTAGAAACGCACCTGAATCGACAGAGAGAATCGTGGGGTAATCTTGCGATCCAGATTTTCTTCCTCGTCCTCGCTTCATTCTTGTTGATAACTGTTTGTTATAAGACTCTTTTCACAAAACTGCTTATCGTGCTAGTAAATTGGAAAAATTATTTATTCAAGCCCACACATCAGCAAAATTAGAAAAAGGCCCGGAAAAATTATTGCTGGCTTGGGTCCCCGTATCTCTCTTAACACAACAGCCGACCATCCATCTCTATGATCAGAGCTCTTACAAATTCGAATCGTTTATTGTTCAGATGAAAATTTGAACCGTCTATTATCGAGATGAATGATTGGATCGTCCGCGCTACATGTGTAGTGCAGAAGGTACATTACAGCACCCCTGGATCCCTATTTTTGCTAAGGCCATGTTTCCATGAACAATTTTGGGCCACAATTTTATGGCATTTTAGCTTGTTGTTTACACTAAAGCTCCTTTTGTTTGGACGTAAAATATTTTTCGGTAAAATATTTTACTTATTTTCCTGTATTTGGTTGTGTAAAAAATGAGGAAAACATTTTACATGTAAAATATTTTTCATTAATTGGATGAAAATGACTTAACCTTAAATCTTCCATAAATTATTTTTCGAAATAAGCCAGCTGCCCTCTGCTGCGATTTTCAATGCTCGGTCTCCTCAATTGTCGGTCTTGACCCACATTCAATTTTAATATTCTCAGATCTCTCCTCCGATTAAGCTCCTCATCTCTCTCTCTCTCTCTCTCTCTCTCTCTCTCTCTCTCTCTCTCTCTCTCTCTCTCTCTCTCTCTCTCTCTCTCTCTCTCTCTCTCTCTCTCTCTCTCTCTCTCTCTCTCTCTCTCTCTCTCTCTCTCTCTCTCTCTCTCTCTCTCTCTCTCTCTCTCTCTCTCTACACTATTTTGTCAATTTCTGAAAATATTTTCAAGTATTAACCAAACACTAAAAATAAAAGTTTATTTTCATAAAATATATTTTACATGAAAAATATTTCACATTTCAAAACATTTTACATCGAAACAAACAGAGCCTAAGCTACAACAAGTTTTGCTTCACATCTACAATTTATTGACATTTATCAATAGTTCTCTCTCTTAACAAACTTAAAATTTTTTTTAACAACTTATTGATTAGTGTGAACAATTTGACATTTTTTAATAACTTATTGGTTAGTAGGAACAACTTAGATATTTTTCAATAACCACAAATGATGTAACGACCCGGATTTTTGACCCAATTTTTTTTTTTTAACAATAATATTATTAGGATGATTTTCTTAATACAATTGCCTTTTTTTTTTTTTTTTTTACAAACATACATGCATTATTATTATTTTTTTCTACATGCATGCACTTTTTTTTTCTCCCATACATGCACGCACACTCCTTCCGTCTCTCCCTCTCCTACTCAGTCTCTACTTTCTCCCTAATCATATATTCGTTCTTATCTCGTCCATCTCAAAGCCCAAGAGATAGAATTTTCATTAAATTCAATCTTATCCTCCTACTCCAAAATTCACCTATAAATACCCCACCACTTAGGCCACGAACTCACCCCTACACCCTTTACCCTCCACTGAGTCAGAATAGAGAGAAAAACCAAAGAAAACGAAGTTTCAATCCATGGAGTTTTAGAGAGAGAAAGTGAGAGAGAGAAAAGTGGGTTTTGTACCAAGACCCAACCGAAATCCGATTTGATCGTTCTAAACTCTTCCCACAACTCCTAATATCACCAAACATCGTCCAATTCGGTCCCAAAGTTTCCCCGTCATCAAACCCGAAGTTGTCTTCTCCAAAATTCCATGTTTCGATTTGAACCAATTCGATCCGATTCAAGGTATTATAATCCATTTCAATCTCTCCTCTAACTATATTAAGTGTTTTTATACTTAACCCAATAACCTAAATGGACCCATGCATCGAAACCACGACGAAAAGAAAAAAAAAAGATTCTGGACGCAACCTTTGCGGCCGCAACCTGCGAACTGCAAGAACCAGAGCCAAGGTTGCAGCTAGGTACTCCACTGTACGGTCAACCGGTCATACCTTGCGGTTTGTGCAGTTTTTATTCGAAAGTGTTTTGCGACCTTCCAAACTTAGTTTTTGAAATCCGGACTATTTTTCCTAGATTTTTCACACCTCAAAGATCATACCTTGTAATTATCATATTTAATTTATTTATTTATCTATTTATTAAATATTTATTCGTTATCTTTCAAGATTTTTCAAATGAAAAATCTTTACAACCTTCCAAAGAACGTTTTTACCATCCAAAATATTTTTCCTAGACTTTTCGCATCTCAAAAATGATATCTTACTAATTTCATATCTTTTTATTATATTTACTATTTATTATTATTTTTAAAGTATTTCCAATCAAAATTACTTTACAACCTTATAAACATTGTTAATGAAGCCCAAGTAAATTTTTCTAGACTCTTTACATTCCAAAGATGAAACGTTGTGAACCTCAACATATTTTATTTATTAAATAATTTATTATCTATTTATGCTACTATTCGACAACTTTTGTTAACATCATTATTTAAAATAATTCCGTGACCCTTCGAATTCACTCTTGACACTCGAACATAATGTAGAGGACCTTTAGGACTCTTATTAAGGTCATGATAGTTATTCTAGTATTTTTACCTAATCAGTATATTTATTTAGTTTTTTTTATAAAATCAATCTAATTTCTTAGAAATAATTAATAAGAGCTTTTTTTTTAAGTTCTTACTTTATTATTGTAATCATGGTCATACAAGACTAAGGGCAATGGCCTATTCATAAAAGGTTGTGTGATTGTATTGCTTGTTATCTATTCTAATTATTATTTGATTTAATTGTATATTGCACCGATACTTGATTAAATGCTAGATTGGACCCTAGAGATATGGGGTGGTATGCGAATAGAATTCACCTAGACGATGCTAGGTAATGGATGAATTGAAAAGTTTTATTTTTAGATTGCCTGCTGGCGGGATTTTGAGATGTGATGAGATTGAAACTGGCAGGAGCCCAGTGATGAATTGATAGACTGGCAGGAGTCCAGTGATGATTGTGAAGTAGTTTGTGAAGTGGTGTATAAGATAGGCGAACCCTAGTTGTGATTCAGGCATGATAAGCTTTCCCCTTGTTGTAGTTATTGGGGTGCACACTCGGTATATAACTTAGGTGTATCTGCGACAGCAAAGGGAAGTGATCTCATGGGACTGAGAATGGCTAGCGATTGGGGAGGAAAGATCTCGTGGATGAGATCTTAGATTACACGATAGGTTAATAGATAGTAATGAACTGGCTTATGTGAAAAATTTCTGTTTTACTTCTTTGTATCATTTTTTCCTGCTGCTTGCTAACTGTGAAGTAAGAGGGGTAGTTGGGTTGGATTATTCTATTGGGTGATTTATCACTCACGGATACATCCGTATTCTGACAAATCGTTTACTTCGGTGATCAATTTGTCAGAGGGCGCAGGATTCAATGGAGGGGATTCAATAATGGTGCAGTTCGACACGGAAAATAATATCAAGAACGGAGATGGAGTATACTCAGGATTCATGTCAAGCCTAGAGTTAGCTCTGAAGTTAATGTATTTTGAATTAGTAAATTTTTCTTGAGATTGTAAACGCTAAACATTTATTTTGGAAAATTATATTTATTTAGCAAAATTTTCTTAGGAAATTATTTTATATTGTTTATAAATGATCCTTGAGTTATTACTTACCAAAAACATCCCCAAGTGTGTGAATTTCATACGAAATGTTTTTCTTTAATCCTACTTTTAACCATTAATTTTTTTTAAAAAAACTACTAGCAGATCACATCTTGAAACTTATTGATCTTATATAATATTCTAGATTAAAATTTCTTTAAATAAAACTTAAGACCAAGTAAAAGGAGATATATTTAAGACGAGATGAAAAGAAGAAATATTTCGAAACAACTAGAAAGTAAAAATATAAGTACTTTGATCCAAAAAAATTGATGTTGAAGAGTACTTAAACCTAAAAGATACTCCACAAATAATGACTAAGGTTAAAAAAAGGTTAGTACTAAAAATGACTAAAATTAAAATTAAGTTACGTATTTCTAACAAAGTTCCAATTTGAAATAAAATAACCACACAGCTATCTACTTTTTTTATAAACTTTTATTAGCAAATTAGAAAAAAAAAAAAAAAAAAGTCCGTATACTCCACACAGTTCTTGATTGATTTCTTCCTTTTTACTGTTGATGAGATGACATTGTAGCAATTGATTTACAAGAAATTAAGGTTTCGTTTCAGAACACCTTCTTAAGAAAATAAGTACTTATTTTTTATTTTTTTTGCACTGTATAAAAGATTTCGATAAAATCTATCAAATAAGATCCATATTGCTAAAAAAATTATTTTTGTAAATGCATTATTTTAAAACTTAAAATTATCTTCTTAAAAAATAAGAACTTAAAATGAGTTGCGGAACGGAACCTAAGAAAAATAAAATAGCCACACAAGTAGCTACTTTTTTTTTTTTTTTGTAAAACTTTAATTAGCAAATTATTACAAAAATAAAAATAAAATTAGCTCGGGAACTCCACACACCTCTTGATTGACATTGGACCTGTTGACGTACATGATTTTTTTTTTCCCGTTCTTGAGCATTGAACCTTTTTTCGTTCCGTGCGTTGAAGGAAGATTTTTATTTTAGAATGACATAAATGCTTCTGAACTCTATGCACCAAGCCTAAGGCTCCGTTCCGGAACTCTTTTTATTTTATAAGTACTTATTTGGACACTTCTGTTTTAAAAATAAGAACCTTTGTTTCAGAAATTCCAAATAATAAGCCCTCTTCTTATTAGGTGACTTGTGTAATGTCCAAAATGCCCCTACATGTAAAGTGAAAAGATTGAAGATGACATCAGGAACAGCAAAAGGAGCCAGCCGGCCAACGCTCCAATTCTGACAAGATGACATCAGGAACAGAAGGCCTGTTCTCCCAGCACACACAGACAAAAGAGTTGAGGGGCAAGAAAAACATTTCGCACTTGGCCTATGGGGTAAAACAACGTCGTTGAGGTCTTAGAGATGCTACATACACTACCTTATTCCACTACACCATCCACTACATTTTTTGTGGGGCCCAGGCTCCCATAAAAATACAAAAAAATAATCATAAATTTTTAAATAATATTTTATGGGGCCATGTAAAAAATCAGCTTCAACGGACATCGGTAAATATTATTTTAGAATTCGTAGGGCAAAACTGCGCAGTTAAACAGTTTCGCCCCATGAATCTAGAAAAAATACTTGCATATATCCGTTGGAGCTGATTTTTTACAGGGTCCTATAAAATATTATTTTAAAATTTATGAGTATTTTTTTATATTTTGGTGGGATCCAGAATGAGCCCTACAAAAAATGTAGTGGATGGTGTAGTGGAATTAGGTAGTGTACGTAGCATTTCTGTAAAAAAATAAGAGGAAAGCACTTTCTGGAACGGGGTTTCTTTTTCCACAAAAAATAAGAACTTTTTACGGTTCTGGAACACAGCCTAATTCCTTTTTGCCTAAATACTAGGAGATCACCCTCTCACCACAGCTCAGACACCTTCTCCACCGGACCACCACCGGAAACCACCCAAACAGAACAACTCCCATCCATCTCTCCAAAGGCGGCAACCATGTCCGATTGCGGGACCCTAATTCCCCAGGAAATCCTCACCGACATACTCTCTCGACTACCCGTCAAATCACTTTGCCGATTCAAGTGCGTTTCTCCCTGCTGGAATTCCCTTATCTCCAACCCCTACTTCGCCAAAACCCACCTCAATCGAACCAATTCCCGAAACCCTAAATATCTAGATGATCAGAGAAACATTGTCATCTCAAGCTCTATCAATCTCTACTCCATCGACATCGGTGACGTCAATCCGACCGCCACAAAGCTTGATTTTCCTACGGTGGAACAGCACGCTGCCAACAAGTGGGTCAAGGTATGGAGCTCTTGTGATGGCTTGCTTTTAGTTTCCTACGATGATAATTCCAACTTATTGTTGTTAAATCCATCAACTAGAGAATGTAAGAAACTTCCCGCACCGTCTGTTGCACCCAATCCGGTTGGCACCTGGGGGTATGGATGTGGGGTGGGTTACAATTCCTCTACGGATGATTACAATATTGTGAGGCTCTCTGAGCAGAGTAATATCTCGATTGTGGATATCTATTCACTGAAAACTAACGCTTGGAGGAAAATTCAACATACCCACTATGTTGCCTTCGGAACTGCATTTTCTTGTGGTGGGGGTGGGGTTTTCTTAAATGGGTGTCTCCATTGGCTTTGTCGGAGAAATGGATCCTATGTGATTTGTGCTTTCAATATGTCGGATCAGATTTTCAGGGAAGTGCCGATGCCTGCTTCTATTCGTGGAGGATGTGTGATATTGCGTTATTTTGTGGAGGTTGTTCAGGGTTGTCTCTGCTTGGTTGAAAGGCGGGCTTCTTACAAAAGTGAGGTTTGGAAGATGGAGGAGTACGGGGTAGTAGAGTCTTGGACCAACCTTACGATTGATTTACCTACTGGAACGCCTAGTCTGTGTTTGATGTGTCAACTAGCGGAAGACAAACTTTTGTTTGCTAATGGTAGAAGGCATGGCAACAAACTGGCTGTGTATGATCCGAAAAAAGAAACACTGAGGGAGATGGTGGTTGCTGGAATTCCAAGTGAATTTACTTTTAGGCGTGCATATGTCGAGAGCCTCATCTCTCCTATTCTCAGAGGAGGAATTGGGAGGCAATGATAAGCTTCTCCTGGTATGTTTGTGTATAGAAATGTCCCTTATTTCGTTTATTTATATTTGTATGTTCTTATTATGGGAGCTTCTTTAGGTCAAGGTATTTGGAGGTTGCACATCCATGTTATCCCTTGTACTTGCATAGCTTTGGTAGTTTGAGTTATATAGGGCATTGGTTAGTTATGTATGTTGAACTATCATGCCCAAGTGGCCAATGCCCACTTTAAATGGTTGCAGTCTAACCTGTGAAGCTTGAAAACTGAATAGGATGTCGTTTGTTAGTGTTCTTTACAAGCTGATGCTGCCAAGGTGGCAAGGTCCAGCCGACTCTGATAAATGCTGCACTCTTATATTTGATCATCAAGTTTTTCAGGGAAAAAAAAGGACAATGGACATGATACTTATAGGTGGGGTTCATATTTCATATCTGCATCTTATCTATGTAATCTAAAGTCTTGAAGTGTCAAAAACTGTTCGGATATTCTCATTTTTTATGAGCCAAAAAATAAATTATTAATCTTTGAAACACGAGTTACAAATATTAAAGAGATCTAGAGCATGACGACATCACGAGGAGAAAGCATCCCAACGGGCGAATAAGTTCAAGCAACTGAACTAAATTATGTCAGTTGCTTTTCTTTTCTTTTCTTTTTTCCCGGAATTGTTAGTGACAATCTAATCACACCTGAAAAGTTTGTGTATTATATGACGCTTGGGAAGTCGAAGATATCAGTCAACAATTACTATCTTCGTAACTCATCAATTGTGGTACATGGTGGATTTCAACTTCTTAACACAAAAATATTCACAATTAACTGCAACATAAGAATCATACCACGCAATAGCTTAAGCACAGGTAAAAATTCCTCACCGGGGGTTAAAACCACACATGGGAAGCAACGTTCATAGATTTATTTTTCCTGTTTATTTTTTATTTTTTGTGGGGGGGTGTGTTGTAGAACTTTGAAGGCTTAGGTGATGTTCTATTGGCAGTCAAATAGGGCTGTACTCTGTAGTGCACAACGCACTACAGCATGCCATGTCCACAATCATATACCGCCCTAGACCCCAATAGGAAAAATAACTTGGCCAACCAAAAAAACCAGAAATACATATGACAAAAGTTACATGGAAGCACCCAAAAAAATTGTCCCTACCACCTGAATTTTCAGATAAGAAAATGGCCCCAAGCAGATTTCCAAAAATGAGTCTGCAAGGGCCTTCCCCAAACCAGGAGTAGTAGCATTATAGCAGCACAACGCAGCATCAGCCCATAGACCAGCACCAAGACTCCCAAGCTGAATCTCCTCCACTTCTACTCCACAGATCATGCTCTTGTCGTAATTTTTTTGTAGGATGTCCTTGGAATGTGCTACTTGCACCTATACTTGACTCCCAAGCACCAATTCTTACTTCAGATGTCCTTGGAATGTGCTGCTTGCAGCCATACTTCAGAACATTTGGATAAGTAGAAATAAAAAAATGTTTTTGGAAATAAGTGACAATGATGTTTTTCTCCAGAAAATCGATAATCTTGTGAAAGAGATTAGCATAGCTTTCAAGCTCATCATTTGTGACAGTGTTTCACAAACTAGACTCAATAGTTGGCATTTTCCAGGTTGCAGCAAGATGAAGTTAAATACTGATGGGAGCTCTAGGAAGAACCCTGGAAGGGCTGGATTTGGTGTGGTGTTTATAGAGGATTGTGGCTTATGGATAATAGGCTTCTACAGGAATCTGAAGGAGTGTTCAAGCATTGAAGCCGAGCTTTGAGAAATCTTTAATGGCTGTAAGTTGATAGCAGGTTTAAATAGATTGGCAACCAAGGACAGGCTTAGAAGATGGGGCATGGAGGTTGACCGTACTTGTGTCCTTTGTTCCCAACATGCTGAATCCTTGGCACACTTATTTTTTGATTTTGGTTATTCAAGAAGCATATGGGAAACAACCTTGCACAGATTCCAGATTCAAAGAAGGGCAGAGGCTTGGGATACGGAAATTAACTGGGCAGTTGGATTCTGCAATGGTAAGAGCTTCAGATCAGTGCTGTTTTGATTAGCCTTGGCTGCAGGAGTTTATCATGTCTGGAGAGAGAGGAATTCCAGAGTATTTGGAGGAAGACATAGGAGCTCTGATGATGTTCTAGCTAGCATTACTGATAATATTAGACTTCGAGTCTGTACTTGGAAGCTTTTCCTCAAGTCTATTGAGAACCAAAGGCTTTGCTGCCAATGGAATTATCTCTAATAGACTTCTTGGATATGCTATCCATTAGTTTTCTCTTGTTCGGATAGTTGCTCGAGGCTTAGCTTCGTTGTATAGGTTTTTGAATTGTTTGGGTCTGTTCCCTTTGTTTTTGTGTTGGTTGGTTATGAAATGGATCAAAGTTGATAGCAAGTCATGATCTCAAAAATGGAATTTTGAAATAGTCCTATAAACCTACTCTCGATATGCGTACCAAGTGTCACACGATCCTGATGTACCAGTTGGAGTGGAATGAGATTCGTGTCGTCTTCTTTTTCTGCACTCAGGTGGTGTAGTTTGGATGCAGATTCTGATGAAATGCTGCTGGGTTCGATGGATGCCTTCGAAAAAGTTATCCTCCTACGCCCCTGCAGTGAAATGGTTGAAGAACTCAACTGACAGAGAATGTAGTTGCAGAAGATCATAGACCTTGTAACTTTCTCATTGATGCCCAGAACAGAATTCCCATTGCTTTGAAGAATCGCAGACACTGAAACCTGATGGAAGCTTGGTTGACAATATTTGTTCACATGGGCTTGTTTATAAGCGGGTTTTTTTTTTGAGCCGTAGCTGTCACTTTTCATCCCATCGGCTTCTCAGTTGGTTTCCATCTGGATTTGATGCATCTCCTAATGTCAAATTCCGGTCGACTTTACGACCAACTCAGAATTGATGTGATTTCAGCGCTCACTCTGGCCTTTCTGAGCTCCACGTTCCTGTTGCCAGCCCATACCGTGCCACCTCTTCTCATTGTTGCTGCTTTTTTAGTACTCCTAAGTGAGTTTCAACAGCGCATGTCCTCAGACTTGCCCAACTAAGACGAACAATAGAGAGACTGAAAGAGAAAATGCCTTTTTGTCCAGCCCCAATGTTCTCAATTCAGATTGTGGATATGTGCAAGGCCTATAATTTAGTCATTTTGCCTGTATCACTTGAAATCTGTAATTTTTTTTTTTTGCCAGATCTTTTATTTGATTGTTGTCCGATTCGTAGTCAACTTCCCCAAATTAAAACTTCAGAGAATTTGCATATCAAATTTTCAAGTGGATAAGGTTGCTAACCCTATTGTTGAGCCGAGGATAATCTGTATCTTGTCTTCAACCAATAGCCAAGGGTTGCCAGTTTTCAAGGTACAGACCGTAGTACAGGACCTAAAAGCATCATTTTGACAAATTCTGAAGTTTCTTTTGAATAAAAAACAACCAATAAAGCAAGCTGAGTCCTTCAAGAAATGTTTAGTTCAGAGGATACAATCCAATTCTAATGCTTGTATGTTTGCCTTGGTCCCTTGGCCTTGAGCACCGCCGAAGTTGTCATAAAATCAAACTCACCTGCAAGTTGATATCTGTTACTTGTGTGGTACTGTAAAAGTTTGTTAGTAAAACCCGCAGCATTGCATCGAAGTATGTACTAGTAGCTCCCCAAAGAACTCAATATCCAAATTCAAAGATATCCAAGGCATTATCTTTGCCTTGTTTACTCAATGCCCGTAAATTAGAATCTCATTCTGAAATGACGAAGAAAATGCTACTTTTATAGATAATTCAAGTACTTACAAAGGACCATGTTTTTCCAAAACAGACAGTAGAAAGTCATCTCAGAAGAACTAACTATCCATTACATAAACATTGCCAAAATACCTACGGGACAAATAAATGGTCTACTTTATTATCTGCATTGGTGCTGGTTGTAGTGGCTTCATTTGCTTCATTGATATTTCCATCTCGTGCCAATCGGTTGATTTTCCGTAAATCAGACCTTAGCTCATCCCTCCTGCTTCTATCTATAGCTTGAAGTAAAGCACTTTCGGCTTGCATATCTGGACAGCATAATTCTTTCTTCCACTTTTATTTAACTTGCGTTGCACATTCCCAAATACTTCTCTCTTCCATACTTTGAGAGTCTCTTTCATACCTTTCAGTTTGCCGATAAGCTTGATCAAGCCCAACCTTGAACAATTGTGTCATTCCAAGCCTTTTCCATAACTTCAACACGCTTAGGATGCATACAACAAGAAGTAATGAACCAGAAAGGCCTATGACTCCAATTTCTCTCATCGTCAATAAGGAGAATGGGCAATGATCAGGGAGAGTTCTAGGCAGCTCCCACTGTTTAAGTTTGAACTTATCCAACCATTTTGGGTGGAGTAAAAAGCGATCTATCCTGCTCCACTTCTCCCCATCTTGAGAATTGGACGTAGTGAACTTTTCTCCCAAGCATTGGAAGATTAATCAGCTCTATATTGATTAAGATCTCTCATTCCTGTTTCCCTACGAAAACACCCCTGCCCTTTCTCCTGTGTTTCTGATTTGACTAAGGTCCCCTCCCGAACCACCATGGTTTCGGGTAATGTCCTTTGAGGCTTGATGGCACTTCCCACGCATGCCTTCGGCCTACTACATCACTGCGGCCGTAAACATTTGTAGGATTCCTCCAAGATAAAACTTCTAATACAGCAAGTGTCCATCATGGTGAAAACCTCCAGGCTCCATATACAAAGTAGTCCACCTGAGCTTCCATTAGCATCGGCTTCAACAAATTTGAAATTTGAATCCCACCATATGGAGTTCACAAAAATCTACGATAAAGCTGCCATTTTTGTTTCTTGGATCAAGAGGAAATCCACTGATTTTTGAGCAAGTACCTCTTGTATTTCAGGACATGACTTTCATGGTATTTGGTGGTTTGGTTTAAGAAGCATGTACCAAGGTGGTCTTTTATGTTTCCATTTATTTCTTCTATTTGTTACAAATTAATTCTTACGATGCCATTAATTACCATTTTTGTGCTCAGGTTTGGTTGATTTCTCAGACGCAACAGTTTGCATTGAGCTATTGTTATCTAAATCTCCCACAGGTACCCTTTATTTAAGACAATCGCTGATGCCAAATCCTTAACAGTTCTTAAACTATGCGAGTTCGAAGTGTACTTGGAAGAGCAAGCACAAGGACGAGGAAGAGGACATAGGTGAGTACCCTTTCACTGGTAGTGGTGTTTCATTCTTTACGCGAAGTTAGTCTCAAGGGCATCTTGGTGGATGAGGAGACGATCATCCAGGGTTTGATTGTGGTGGCTAACCTTCATACCCCAAAGGTAGTTGAAATTTCTCCAATACGCAAACAAGTTGTGATTGAGGCTCCAAATCTCCGATGCTTCACTTACGAGGCAGAAAGTTTGGACAAGGAACTTTTTATTTTTTTTTAACCATGATTCAGCTCACAATCTTCGAGATCTGTGTTTGATAGGCTGTTGCATCACCAACTAGGAGTTCTTTGATAAATTCATTTCTAGACTCCCTCTCCTATTTGAGGTTTGACGGTTGTGATGAGATCGAAACGATCAACATCAAAAAAAGTCATCACCTTAAGCACCTAATATTGTATGACTCTGGATATCAACCGGAGAAGAGCTGAGACCGCTCAACCAATCTCATCCAGTTGAAATTTGTGTAAAAGTTGCGGTTAATCTTAATGCTCCTAATTTACTATCTCGAGGGGTCTACAACCGAAATCGCCTTGTTATCCTTAACTAGCTCGCCGGGAAAATATTGGAAGGCTAATCTTTTTTATGATTTGGTTGACCCTATATGGTTCGTCGAGTTGAGGAAATTTCTTGGAGATCTGAACGGAAATGGAGCTCTGACCACGGATATTCACCTCCGGGTTTAACAGGGATAGCTTTAATATGGAGGACTCTGGAAAATTCCCGGTTCCTCCAGTCCAAGAGATCGAGTATCTGAAGCTCAAGCTAGTAGCATTGTCATCACTAAATTGTGAAGCTCTTGTGGACGGCCTGCTTTGGAGTTCATCCAAAGAATGTTTACATAGAATCTGGTAAGAACAATCTTGTAATGGAACTCTGTGAGATGCTGCTAGTGGAGGAAGGAGATGGTGATTTGATTATTTGGAAGATGCTGCAGAGATTGGGAGCTATGGAGGCGGTGGTGATGAGTGTGAGAGAGGATTATTGAAGAGGAAACTTTGTTGGATTGGTTGTCTTCTCTTGCAGATGGACAGCTTGTTTGTTTTAGGTTAAAATGGGGGCCTACAGAAAGAGAGAGATGGGAAGCTCAATCCGAACATGGACGGAACAAGGATTTCATTGTGGGGGTGTCGAGCTCGTGTCACCCTCTTCTCCATATCCTCACAACATACGTGGAGGTTAAATTTCATCGTTCATTCAGTACAAACTCAACAAAACTATTCTCTTTTATTTGTCATTTTGAATAGAAAAATTGCAATGGATAATTAGTTCTTGTTTTTTTATTTTTTATCATACAACTAATGTGAAGCCCCAGGATTCCAATTGTCCCCCATCGGGGAGTTGGAAAAAGGAAAAGTACTATATATGACATGGCCCACCAATTATTGTATAACTTGAGGTTAACCTTTTGAGCTACATGGTTAGACCAATGGTTAGCAGGTCAGTTGGAGCAGGTCGTTACAATTAATTAATTAGTCACATCTCAATTTTTGGACAAAGTTATCTAGAGAAAATGGTAATTGCAATAACAGTTTCAGCATTGTTGCAACTCAATTGCTATATATATATACTAGTGTAATGCCCGTGCTTCGCACGTTTTCGCGTACTCATTGGATGAATTGGTATTGGAAAGTGTTTTTGGTTTTCGTAATGATGATAGTAGAGAAATAACAAGAGGTTATTGAAGCGTAAATGTGTTTGAGTTCTTGAAGTGCAAGGCATTCATTTTTTTGGCACACCTTATATAGGCACACTTTTGTACCTTTATATAGCTCCACCGAATTTTATTGGTAGTATATATAAGACTTTCAGACTTTCCAATCCAATGGATTCATTGTTTTAGCACACCTTGTTTTACAACTCGGGTATTCTTATGTAGCTGCACTGAATGTTAAGAGAAATAGCAAGATGTTATTAAGGCAAAAAATCAGTCATAGATATTGAAATACAAAGGATTCATTGTTTTGGCACACCTTATGTAAGATTATGTATAAGACTTTCAGATGTTCCAATTCAAGGGATTCATTGTTTTGGCACACCCTATGTGTTTTACAACTCTGCACTAAATGTTAAGAGAAATAGCAAAAAGTTATTGAAGCAGAAAATCAGTCATAGTTCTTGAAATACAAGGGATTCATTGTTTTGGCACACCTTATGTAAGATTGATACTCTTATACTACTAAACCCTGCCTGCTCTATCTCCATTTGCACACCATGGTGTTCAGTGTCAATGATTGTGAGCCCTATTAGCGGTACTGATGGCAGAGTCCACCTGTTTTGGACTGGTTTTTGCCTTTACTTTTTGGACAGGGCAACTTGAGTGAAATTAGAACTAACTTTAAATGTATGAAAAGCTAGAAGGTCATTAGACATTCAGGTCAAGGTGTATAATTTTATCCCAAAAAAAATGCTTCCAACAATTAGGGATGTTCCATAAACTGCAAGTAACTGTTTAATTAAGCACAAAAAAAGACACCGAAACAGTGAACTGAAACGCCATAACATCGGCAACCATAATACTGAAAGTTTAGATTAGAAAGGTCCTACTTCATTGATGACGTAAGGCTGGCAACATAACAAAAGATAGTATGTATGTATCTGCAACATCTAAGCTGAAATACATCATCTAGATATAGATACAAAATGCCACTGAAGCGTTGGAAGAAGTTGAACCGATATTGGGTAATCTTAAAAAAGTAGCACGACAAAAGCGTGAACATATTTCAGTTAACTTTTCAAAAAGGCATGGGAAAGGCCAATATGTAGTGCAGCTAAAAGAGACCTGCTGTCACAATGCAACAATGCAACTCTTCCAACTTCGAGTTTAAGCTCTCCATATCCAACCTATTAGCTGTTACAGTAGCTTCCAGAAGCTTGATCGTAGGATCTAAGTTCAAGACAAGGCGGACTTTTATCAATCAAACAAAGATCAGAAGCAGTTTCCTACTATATAAGTGAAAAACTTATTAAATCCTGGACACTAATTCAAACGAAACACCTCTGCAAGCATAAGTGTTGATTACTGCTGTCTGCGTATCTCTTCCAAATCGGAACGGCACAATCAAGATTATCGAAACGGATTAGGGACATATAGGTAGTACCATTCAGAAACTATATGAATAAATAAGAAGTTTGGATTTTGAAATTTGACAGATGACAACAGATAAAACATGCGAATCCAATTTTGAACAGCCTGCAGCAGATATTCGTGAGTCCGTTCCAATGATGACGGGAAAACACAAAATGGGGAAGTAGGTAAAATTTGTTCTTGGAGAATGAACTACTATCCTTGAGGAGAGAACCTGAGAGAAGTGAAACCTAAAAAACCTACATTTTGTAAAGGCCATCAAAACACACCTATTGCTATTATGAGCTAATCTGTGTAGGTTTCATGAGCTAATCTGTGTTGTTGCTATTTGTGGAAGCGAATCACACAGACCACAGTGCAAAAGAGCTGCCTCCATATTTGACAGACTTGGTCATTTTTCTTGGTTCATTTGAGGGACACAATCACTCAAAAACAAAAACTAAAAGAGTCATGCTAACCACAATTCGATGAAAAGATTGAAACAAATTCAATCATACCTAAATCAGACTTCATATTCTGATAGAAATTGTCACTCTTGTTCACTCCACATTCATTCCCATTATGGTTTGGCTAGCAAGTACAACAAAAGGAATTCACAGTCCTTGTGGATGGGCTCTCACCTTAGACGTACCACCAAAGTTATCAACACATTGCTTGCTAATGCATTTAAGCTCCTTCACAAGAAAGCTTCACTAATCACATTAAGATCTAAGCTCCTTTGCTGTCCCCTATAAAAAAAACACACCAGAATAAAGGATTTTGACTTTGGGTATACAATGCATCCGAAAAGCATACATAAAAATGTATTCAGATTCATTGGGTTGCATAAAATATGTAAGATACTTTGCCAGATTTTTCTTGAAGAAGCTTGGGGATCGACCTAAAAATAGAGATAAGTAAAACCTGTTGATTTTCAAAAGAGTTTTTGAGAAGCAAAGCTAGAGAATTAATGCATGATTCTGGAGAGTTTTTGAAAAGCGAAGCTAGAGAATTAACAAGACAAAACTTAATATTGGACCATGACTTACTTGACCAAATATGTTAGGTCTAAGAATGACCTAGCTTGAAGGATTCCTTTTAGTGACTTACTAAAACTGTAAAAGGAAACTGCTAAATGCAGGCACCCACATACAAAATTATGGTCATAGCTAATCACTACAGTACCTCGCGAGCCACAACACTTTTAACCATTCTTGGTTCTTCAATCCAACAACTGATTCTTTGAATCCAATTCAGTACTAACTTCCTACAATATAGAGTAGATTTACCAGAGAAGTCATAGAACTCAGATACTCTTTTATGACAAATGCTTTTGTTGTGGTGTTTGTTTTGACGTTCTTCTCTGTGCTGAATTGATAACTGTTTTCTGCCCAATTCTTTTGTTTTATTGGTGTGTTCAATCCATTTTCACAATGAGGTGTCAAATTCAACCCATGGTCAAGCACAAATTTGTTCCTTTTGATACTTGAAAGCGGGTGAGTAATAAATTGGTACAATATCTCTATATTGATCCGTGCCTGCCACCATTATTTTTCTCCTTATCTGGTCCGACCAACTATGTTGGCAAGAAGTTTGCTGGAAGCAGCAGTTCATCTCGTGATTGAAGCTCCATTATCCCTTAGGTGAGCAGCGTAATTGTTTCCTATCCTTCTCCTAAGGTACAGCAGGGTAGATGCTATTAGATTACTAACCACCAACTCATCTAAAAGCTTAAGCTGTTAGAGAGACGGGCAACTTTGTTATTAATACCTTCAACACGCTTCCTCACGTGTAGCCAGGCTCTCCTTCATAAGCGGCTAAACACGTGTAAATATTTTTAACATTAGGTAGGCGATGTGGTTCGAACACAGGATCTATTACCTGCTCTGATACCATATTAGATTGCTAACCACCAACTCATCTAAAAGCTTAAGCTGTTAGAGAGAGGGGCAACTTTATTATTAATACCTTCAACAGTTGCAATTTACAATTATGAACGCGGCATCACTACAAATGTATCGCCCCGATTCTTTTAATCTTCTTTAGTTACTCATGGAAACCTTCTGCTTGGCCTTGGGCCCAAATAGCCCAGCAGGGCTAAGTTTGAAGTTGATTCCCTTTTCTTTCATAACAATGGTGTATCGTCTCTCTCCTTTATAATCAAGCTGGAAAGAAGATATGGCGTTATTCTTCTCTTTTTTTTCTCGTTTTCTTACAACTCACTCCTTGCTATTTGTTTTCCCTTCACAAATTTACCACAAAACCAATATCATAACAACCTTAATTTTTCATACGGATTATCATTAATTCTCAATAGGTATGACAAATAATTGGTAACGCTGCTCACATAATGCTGGAGTACAATTTTCAAAAATAGAATGTAATTCGCTTACACACGATCAAAAGATTTATCATCTCTATGGGATTAAATCTCGAATTATTGTGAAGTAAAAAATACTGAGATTATGGAAGTAAATATTCTTGTGTTACAGCGAGTGGGAGTGAAAGAGTCTGGAAAGTACAGTATGAAGCAGGTTCTATGCAATTGAGCTTGACTGAAAGGATGATTTGTTACTTACGAGCTACATAGTTTCAGTGAGAAGTATATAGGTACCGATAGAGCCGATTTGAGTGCTCGACCATAACTGAGGGGGCTGTCACTCTTTTCCTTTTCTTTTCGCTAAGCCCTATTCATTGAAAGCGGAAAGTGTTGAGTTCATGTGCCAGTGGATTTGTGCTTGAACCTTTTTTTGTTAAAATAAGAGGTTGTTTCCCTCCATCAAGACCAGCACATAAGAAATACCAACCTTAGCTGATCTATTGTCTCCTCCGGACAACACACGACTGAAAATAAAGCACAAAATGTGGAAAAGCAAGGGAAACTTACATTTTGTAAAGGCCGTTCATCTGAAACAGCTTTCACCATTCTGATGAGAGTATTGACGCCAATAGAGGGAGGCTACACAGAGAAGATCTAAAATAGTGGCTTATTAACAGAAACGCTAATAAACTGTAATTACAGATATAGAAAACGGAAAACAATCGGTATGATGTGGAGTCTGGCCAGTCGATCCAGAATGCGAGTGCGAGAAGCAACCGGAGAAGGAGAAAGTGAACTTACCAAAGAAGAAGTTAGAGGTGTCGATAGCGAGGACACGGGATAAGCCGCCGTGGTAACGGAGTATGCCAATGGAGTAACGGGGGAGGATATTTTGGCCTCAGCTGCAGAAGAACTTGACAGTGGTGATGACGGTTTGTACAGAATAAATTGCCCTTCGCCTTTGTTCTAGCCCTAAAATCAAATCAAACCATAAGCTGTAAGGAATCACACGCACAAAAAGAACTTAACCAAACAAACAGCATCTACAAGCAAGATGTTGAAGACAAAAACAATTCGCAAGTAAGAGATACCAGAGAAAAAGATTATGAGTCAGTTCGCACCCATTGAGAGTCGATCTGTATTTTCGCCTTGTCGACAAAGCAACGAAAAATAGGGTAAGACGCCAAAAAATAAGCCTGGAAATCAGGAACACCACAAAATTTCAGTAAATTCCGGAACAAAGAGTACCATTTGATGGAGGAAATTCCGGAGAACCAACAATTCTTTTCTCCGGCTCCCGATCGAGCGGCAGAGGAAGACAGGAGTGAATAGGGAAAAAATACCATACCTAAACTACCCCCAACTAAAGACACGGAAGAACAAAAACACAAACAAAACTTAAAAGGGCATTTCCGTAATTTTGCTACATGCCTTGGCTTACCACTCTCTGTTCTTTTATTACAAGTGTATAGATATATATATTAAAAAATGGCATATTTAACGACATAGTGATATAAAATAGTGGTAAAATTCAATGATATATATAGCCATTATGTAAAGGAAAATTGAATAACCACATACTAGCCTAAGTATTTCTTGATCTTATGCAAGCAAGAATGGGTAGAGCCCAATCGATGTCGTCAATTTTTGGTTGAATCATGCTTTTGTGGACAAACTTAGATAGGCGGAACTCAAAGGGGCGGTTAGGATTCTAACCGTTATTCTTCATATTGAGATTATGCCATATGACGATTTCTCATCCAATCTCTCACATAATAAAAAATGGGATCTAAAATGCTCTTATCTAAAATATTGGAGCCGTTTATTTTGTAAGTCTCAGTGTACTTCTCTCTCATACAAATGAAAGTCAAGTCTCTCTCTCTCCACTTGTTATGGAGGGGGGAATGCCGAATGTCGAATGTCGCAAGGATCCTAGCGTTTTTGGAACTTGTGGAAAATGAGAGAAAAGAAGGAAATTTGGGTGTTTGGCAGCCTACTTTTTGACTTTTTATTTCAGCTTTTTGGATTATGGTCAAATTGTATTTTGAATGTTGTAGAGTGTTTGGATGATAGGTACAGAATGCATTTTGCAGCAAGAGTAGTGTTTAAGAGATATGTGATAAAAATGAATTATGGATTGGATTTTTACCAAGTTAACCCTAGAACTATTAAGGCTCATTTACCAATTAACCTAACAAATTGGCAAACACCCACCCTTTTGTATTCTGGTGATGAGAAACTAGAGGAGAGATTCTTGGCCTCCACAATGGAGGCAAAGCTGTTGAGGGCCACCTCTCCTAGGATACCAATACCCACTGACTTCAAGTCTTCAAAATCCAGTTGCCTTTTTCTGCACCAAATTAGAAAAAATTGCAGTTCATCCATACGAATTTGCCAAATCGTGGTGTGCAATCAGTTCAAGTCTCTCTGCAATTTGCAAACAAAAAGAATTATGGTGAGAACGTGAAGAGGTGAAGGAGAATGGGAAGATTTTCCCATCGGTTCAAGCCTCTGCAATTCTCTCTCTCTCTCTCTCTCCCTCTCTCTCTCTCTCCCCGTTCTTGTGGTGGAAGATGAGGGGTTTTTGGGTATTATCTAAGAATGGAGAGGGTACATTGGTCTTTTTGTGTGGTGGCTTATTGAGAACGGAAATTGGGAAAAGCTCCTAATCCTTTTTTTTTTTTGAATATATCCACTCTTTTTCACTTCTCTTCTCTATCCTTCAAAACAGAGAACTCATTCTCTTAGAATGGATTTTGTGATTCTCAGCCGAACACCCAGAATCGAAAAATGAGAAACAGAAAATGGGAAAATGGGTCTCCCTAACACCCTAATTAGGATCCCTTTGATTCGCTAGGAAATAGAAGGAAATAGTACAATAGAGAGAACAAAATTGGACTAGTTTTGTGTTCACTTAACAAGAAAGGGCTAGAAGGTTACAGGAAAATAATTTGCTTTATGTTTCCCACAACATTTGCTTGAGAAGGAAGTACTATCGGCTTGCTTTCCTTCTTCACCCCAAACTCCGTTCCCTTTCCCTTGGTTCTGCCATTTTTGTTGCTCTTGTATTCTTATTCAGTTCTGCAACAGAAAAAAGGATTTGTAAATCAAAAATCTGAAAACCCAAAAGCTGTGAAGCTAGCTGAAGACGACCATTATGTCCGATGGTGGAACCATCAACTCCCTCTGGGGAAACCTTCCACCGGAGATGGTCGCCCACGTACTCTCTCTCCTACCCGTAAAGTCTCAATGCAAATTCAAGTGCGTTTCTCCCTCGTGGAATTCCCTAATCTCCTCACCCAATTTCGCCAAAACCAACAAACCTTCAAAAACCATTCTCATTTCCGACTCTCAAGGTCTCTACTCCGTTGATTTTGCCGCCCCGAATCCAACCGCAGAAAAGTTCGATTTTCCTTCAGCCGAAGGAAAGTTCACGCATGGTTGTGGCTCTTGCAACGGCTTGGTTCTGGTTTCTGTTGAAGATGTTGATTCCAGGCACTTCTTCTTGCTGAACCCATTCACTAGAGAATGTAAGAAACTGCCCCAATCCCCCTTTTATGACACCTCTTCGTCTGCCCGAATCAAACTCGTTACAAACTGTACCCACGATGTTCTACCCGGGTTGGGTTATGACTCATCTACAGATGATTACAAGGTTGTGATGCTCCTTTACAATTGTAGTACTGAATCTGATTATGATTCTGATGGCCATGTTAATAGTAGTATTATTGATGGTGATCATGCTCGAAATGTTTCTGAGGTGATTGTCTATTCACTAAAAACTGATTCTTGGAGGAGAATACAAGATTGCCATTATGATCCTGTGGAACCTCTTCCTGGGTTTCTCTTTAATGAGCGTCTCCATTGGCTAAGTGAGAAAACTGGTGATTTGGATGGTTCTGTGGTTGTTGCTGCTTTCAATTTCCCAGATGAAAATTTCACGGAAGTGCACCTGCCTGATACATTTGATGCTATTTATGAAGTTGAGTATCACCACATGGTGATTCTTGGGGGTTGTCTCTGTTTGGTTACTTGGCCGGGATTTGGTGACGAAATGGAAGTTTGGATGATGAAGAAGTATGGGGTACGAGAGTCGTGGACCAAATTTACAATTCTAAATCACAGCCGGATGTCTCTAGGGAACGTGTTGCATTTGTCAGCAGAAGGCGAATTTGTATTGAGAACATATGGAAAAATTGATGGTACGAAACTATTTGCGTACAATCCGAAAAAGGAAACATTGACAAACTTGGTGGTTGGTGGCATTCCAATAGAATTTAAAGATGGGGACGGCTACATTGAGACTCTTGTCTCTTCTACTCATGGAGGCCGGATTAGGAGGCAATGTGAAGCTTCTTCAGGTGATCGTGTTCAAAGATTTATCTGTTACTTGAATATTAGAAATGTAAAATGAGTTTGGGTCTTGTGAGGTGCCAATATAACCAAAACTTGCGACATTTAGTACGAGATAAACTTTATGAGAAGTGATATTACCAAAAACATAGGATACCCTGGCACCTATGAAGCATGCATGAGTACTTATAGATGCGTTCCATAACTGCGACATGTCCATATAATGTACGGCTGCTCCTTGAATGTATCCTAATTTGTCAAATAACTTTCTTCATTCTTGAAGTATCAGGTAACTTTCGGTACTGTTGGGTCGTGTATCCACACTCCCATGAATAGAGAATATGGCATTTCTTATGCAACTTCAAAGTACAACCATTAGTAGTACAATACTTTGCTTACTTCTTAGAGGAAGTGAAACCATCAGATTAAACTGGTATCATCTTTTGCGGGGATAGACATTTGAAGTATGTTTGGAGATATGGGTTCCTGTTATGATTGTTCACGTTTTCTTGGTTCTTGGCAGTGACAGATCAAAGTCTAAACTCATTAACAGCGTGCCCCTCTGGGCTCGATTAGAAGGAACCCAATGTGACGTATCTCTTTCCTACTTTCATTGCCCCAAACTGAGGTTTTTAATTTTTTTGTACAGCGATTAATTTTGCATCCGTAGCTTCAATCCTCTATCGCATAACCAATCTGCTAAGCCTCCTAAAATCATTTGGGCTTGTAATAGTACTGGACTGAACTGATAAGTTTGGATACTTGTACTTGCGTCAAGAGAACTCAATGCCTCGTAGTCCTTCGGTTGGCACCCGTTTTGGCATGAAATAGAGGGTCGTATTCATGGAATGCAACTTCTTGAGAAATGGAAGTCTTAATGTTGGAGTGTGTGAGTGGTATTAATTCTCCTCGTGAGAGTTAAGGTAGTGTTTGGGTGTCTAAATTGATTTAGGAAAGGGGATTTGGCTTGCCAATGGAAGGGCCATTCACATAAAATGGTTAATGATGGTTCCATTCGTTATGTGCATTCGGTCATTTTCTTTTAACGAACGAAATGACTGAATGAAAATTCCATTCTAAATTGAACAAAACACAATCTTTATGTACCGCATTAACCTAAATTTTTTTACCTTTGCCAACTGTGTCCTAGAAACGTGGAAAGTCTCAGCCACCTAAAATTGTGAATGATGATTCTATTTGTAATGTCCATGTTATTTTCTTTTCTCTAACCAAATGACGGTATGAACATTCCATTCAAGTGAACCAAACACAACCTTTTGTTCTTTGTCTACCGGATTAACCTCAATTTCTTCCCTTCGCCCACCATGTTCAAGGAATGAGGAAACCCTCAGGCACCTATTTGTTGATGTCATTAATTCATTTCAACTTGTTTAGTGAGGATCTTCCTTCATCTTTTGATTTTTTTTTTACGACAGCCCTGTTTTAGTTGAATGGTTTGTTGCTTCATTGCCCTCATCTGTTAAACAACAATCGTAATTGGAAGGCTTGAATCAATGTTTGAGCTAAGAAGCACTAATACTTAAAAAAGAAAGTGACGTGTCTCTGTCTGACACCAATACTCCCACACGTGTCCAAAACTCTTTTTTCCGTGTCCACTATTGAAGAATAGCAATCTTAATTCAAACACGTATCTAACACTCTTTGTGTAGTGTATCTGTAGTAGGCCGAGCGAGAGTGCTTGCGCCGTGCGTAAATGAGCCGCGCCATTTACTATCCTCAGAGCCCGATCCGTTCCTGCTATTTTGGTACGAGGTTCGGCCGTGCCAACGGTGGTTCACCAGCACACGTTCTTCTCTCTGTTGATTGGGATGGTTTCGTCGGGACCGTTAGTCGTCGGCTCCACGCTCGGTGTTGAACGAACGTGGGCCATGCCTCCAGCTCACCCACGTGGTAGTAACGGTTTCGGTTGTGACGACGGACGTGACGTCGTCCTAATGATTGCCATGAATGGCGTGAGGGCACGTGAAGGTGCCAGCTCGTCACCCAGACGGTTACAGAAACCCTAATATGACGTAGGGGTGAGGTCAGCCGACACGTGTCATGCATCGGTGCAGCCTTGGAAGCCAAGCTAGGAAATGGTTATAAATATGCCTTCATGCCTCCTTGAAGAAGGTACACACACTATTCATTCGAAAACCCTAGCTGTTGGCTCTTCTCCTCTTAGAAGCAATACTGATCCTTGCACCGGAGGGCCATTCCGGAGGACCTCCGGTGTGGTCTTTAGTCGTGCTTCATTTTGCAGGACGAAGAGCTGGATCCGGACCAATTTGCAAACCAACCGGATCGGAGTCCCCACAATTTGGTGAACCCGACGTGAATCTTCTTTCTGTACGCGGCGGCTCCTCCGTGTTTCCTCCTCTCCATATTTTCTTTGAACCTTCATTAACACCCTTTCACCGCCAAAATGGGCGGCCCACCACCTTCTTTCCATCCCCCACCGCTACTCCATTCCGAAACTGGAGTAAATACCGTTTCCCCCTCCCATCCTCCCGGCTTCACTCCTCCAAAAGCTAGCACCTCCATTCCACGTCCAGAAGGCCTAAGTGACGATGCTTTGGCTTATGTCCAAATGTTGGAACAACAGCAAGAGCAAACAAACGCGGATGTTGCTATTCTCAAAATGGAGATGGCCCGACTCAAGGCAGCTAACCGTCCAGCCGCCTCTCATTCTGACTCCCAGGGACGTCGCCGACGGCGAGACCTGCCTCCACCTCCTCCCCTTGGTGAAAATGATAACCCACGTCGTATCTCCGTCCACGATCGTCTGGATCCACCCCTCACGGCCAATCGGGTCGAAGGCGCCGCTCGCGTTGGGCAGCAGCGTCCTTCGATCCACAAACGCCTAGGTGGTGGAATCAGTTTGGGCGGAACGGATGGAAGACGAGAAGGCAGTACCCATACCGTATACTCCAGCTCAACGGCTGGGGACGAATACTCCCAGGGTTCCCAAAGCTATGATACAGTTGAGCTCCTGGACAATCCCTAGGCACTGGTTCCCTATGAATCAGGACGGCGAAAAAGCCGAACGTCTCGTAGGAACGGGAAAGACCCTCTTGGGTACGCCGCTGAACCCGAAGAAGCTCCCAACAAAAAGGGCACCGACAGACGCTCCACCGATTCTCGAAGCACACAGCAGCTACCTCGAGAAAGAAGTATAAGCGTAGTTGTTCGGCCAAACAACGATCCATGCCGCCGCAGGGTCTATCGTACCGAACGACAGCCTGAAAACGCCCAACGGTAGTCGCCTGAAACGGGTAGACGCGACTCGGCTAGGCGTCGGTACGAGGATACGACAGATAAGGATGGGGATCATCGCCTTTCTAAGCGACACCGCAACGACCGTGATGGACGTCCTCCAAGGCCGACGCATGAGTACCAGTTGAGAAAGTTGACCGAATCTCCATTCTCTGCCAAAATTCAGGCGACACTGCCGAAGGTCGGTATGCACCTCCCAAAATTTCAGAAGTTTGACCCGAGCACGACGGAGGCCTATACGCACCTCATCAGCTACCGCAGTACCATTTCCTGCGTGACCGATGACAACGCTATTATGTGTAAGGTCTTTCCTTCCAGCTTGGGCCGCCTCGGCTTACTATGGTTCAATCAACTGGAAGCAGGGTCCATCCACAGCTTTAAAGAACTTGAGCGTGCCTTTAACTACCGTTTCATTACAAGTAACAAGCAAGCAAAGGAAGAGGACGCCCTGGCACAAATGAAGAAGCGACCCGGCGAAACGCTTCGGAAGTACGCCGAGCGTTACTGGCAACTTTTCAATGAAATACCGGGTGTGGATCAATATTGGGCCGCTAGGAACTTCAAAAACGGGCTGGAGACTGGGAGTAAGATTCTGGACGAACTCGCGATACGGGCACCCCACGGAATGAATGAGCTCATGCGGACGGTTGAACAGTTTTGCTCTTATGAAGAGTTCTTGGCCGAACGAGAGCTGCAGGGCGGACAGTCATCCACTATCCCTCCGAGCCTCCATGTTCCTACACCGCAGTTGGCTGTTCCGAAGCCGGCAGTCCCGTCACAGCCAAAGAAGCAAGTGAATACCGTCAAGGTTGCAAACAAGAAGGCTCCAAAGGCTCACGACTACATTGCCGAGACGACGGTTTTCAAAGAGCCGATCTACTTCCTCCTTCGAACTCTGGAGCGGGAACCCTTCTTTGTCTGGCCGAACCCCCCCAAGTTGAACACCGAGGACGGCAATGACAACAGTCGGAAACGGTGTTCGTACCACAATGAGCTCAGTCACTATACGACTGCCTGCGCCCCTTATAAGGCGCTGCTGGAGAACTTAGCAGCCCAGGGGCTTCTCGACGATCACATTGATTGGACAAAAACGCCGAGGCGACAACAAAACGCTGGCGGCCAAAACCCAATTCCTCGGCCCGTCGGAGTAATCAATGTAATTCACGGGCCAGCAACCAAGGGAGTCATCCAAAAGATTCGGCAGGAACTAGACGTCGCCAAAAGCTCTCCCCAAATTTTCTCTGTCGGTAATGCCCCCAAGCGACTGAAGACACTTGAACGCCCTTGGTCAATCATGTTCACGGAACGAGACCTCTAGCGCGTCCAACAACCTCATAACGACGCCCTTGTAGTCACGATCCAGATCTCAACCCATTCGGTTAAAAGGGTCCTTATAGATCAAGGAAGCTCGGCCGAAGTAATGTATTTACCGCTATTCAAGGAGCTTAATCTTCCAGAGTCTTCCCTCATTCCAGCCGAGGTCCCACTAATCGGCTTCAGTGGAACACCAGTTTGTCCCATTGGCAAAATTAGCCTTCTTGTAGTTACGGGCTCGGTTTGCACAACCATGGAATTCGTGGTCGTCGACGCCCCAAGCCCGTACAACGCCATACTTGGACGCAATTGGCTCCATACCATCAAAGCCGTCGCTTCAACCTTCCATCAGGTGGTACGTTACATTGGAGCTGATGGCCGCCAGGAAGACCTTCTGGGTGATCAGTTGCAGGCCAAACAGTGTTTCGTGTCTGCCGTCGGCAAAGCGCCGAGCCCATCCCATGTTCATTGGGTTGAGGTTCCGGACAAACCCGTCCTTGAAGACGTTGGCTGCCCCGCCGAACAAAAGTCCATCGAAGATCTCAAAAAAATTCCGATTAACGACGATTCGTCGCGGTACTTCTTACTCGGCACCGAGCTGCCCGCGGACGAACGAAGGGAAACCTTCGACTTTTTGCAAAAGCACATCGAAGTCTTTGCATGCTCGCCATATGACATGCCAGGCATCGATCCACAAATCATTCAGCACTCCCTTAACGTTTCAAAGTCTGCGAAACCGGTGATTCAAAGGCCCAGAAGATCCGCCGCTTTCCATGCCGACGCAGTTAACGAAGAGGTTGATAGGCTACTTGAAGCCGGGGCCATCAAAGAAGTTCAGTACCCAACATGGCTCGCAAACCCCGTGGTGGTAAAGAAGAAGAATGGCAAGTTACGCGTCTGCGTCGACTATACCAACCTCAACGATGCCTGCCCGAAGGATTGTCTCCCACTGCCAAAGATCGATCAGTTAGTGGATGCAACGGCGGGCCATGCTCGGCTCAGCTTCTTAGATGCTTACCGGGGCTACCACCAGATAGCAATGAACCCTGACGACATGGAAAAGACGTCCTTCATTACTGCCCGGGGCCTTTTTTGTTATCTCGTGATGCCATTCGGCCTCAAGAACGCTGGGGCTACATTCCAGCGAATGATTTACATTCTGTTCGGCCTTCTCATAGGGGAGATCATGGAAGCGTACATCGACGATATGGTTGTCAAAAGTCTCAAAGCAGAAAATCACCTCTCCCACCTCGCCGAAGTGTTTGGGATATTGACAAAGTACAAGCTGCGCCTCAATGCCGAAAAGTGTGCGTTCGGCGTTAGCTCCGGAAAATTCCTCGGCTACTTGGTGACCAGGAGGGGCATCGAGGCGGACCCCAACCAGATCGCTGCCATTCAGCAGCTGAAAGCCCCATCCACTCCTAGGGAGATCCAAAAGCTGACTGGAATGGCCGCGGCCCTCAACCGGTTTATCAGCCGCTCATCGGACAAATGCCATGTGTTCTTCCAA
Source organism: Rhododendron simsii (assembly GCA_014282245.1). NCBI lineage: Eukaryota > Viridiplantae > Streptophyta > Magnoliopsida > Ericales > Ericaceae > Rhododendron > Rhododendron simsii. The sequence goes on from CM024954.1 coordinate 14,477,127, forward strand.
ACCCTTAAGAAGCAAAGCCGACGAAGCTTCAAGTGGACCCCTGATTGCGACACGGCCCTCGCCGAACTAAAAGATTATCTGGGCTCCTCCCCACTTCTTGTCAAACCCCATTCCTTCGAGATGCTGTATCTTTACCTTGCCGTCTCACCGCATGCAGTCAGTTCGGCTTTAGTTCGGCGTGAAGGGGCCGACGACCAACCCATTTACTTTACCAGCCGAACACTGCTGCCTGCACAGACACGGTATCTCCCATTGGAAAAACTACTCCTCGCTTTGGTCACTGCTGCTCGGAAACTCCTCCCATACTTCCAAGAGCATCCCATCACCGTTCTCACCGAATTCCCTTTAAAGAACCTTCTTCGTAAGGCCGATCTTTCCAGTCGAGTCTCCCAATGGGCCATCGAACTCGCCAATTTTGACATCAACTTCGAACCTCGGACTGCCATCAAAGCCCAGGTCTTGGCCGACTTCATTGCCGAGTTCACCCCCGGTAACCCAGACGAAGAAGCTCTTGTCCGGCCTGAGTACGGAATGTTAGAGCAACATGAGGCTCGCAACACATGGAATCTATTCAGCGGCGACGTTTGGAAGTTGCACGTCGATGGGGCTTCGAATAGCAACGGTTCTGGAGCTGGTGTCGTTCTCGTCACCCCCTGCGGCGTCATTCACGAAAGTGCTATTACACTTACTTTCCCAGCAACAAACAACGAGGCCGAGTACGAAGCTCTACTAGCAGGGCTACGAACCGCCGCTCGCTTACAGGTGGAGGACCTGCATGTCTTTTGCGATTCCCAACTCATCGTAAACCAGGTGACAGGGGACTATGAAGCTCGGGATCCCAGAATGCTCAAGTATCAAGCTACCGCTCTGGACCTAATTCGGAAATTCAAAGGATTCGAGATCGTGCAGATCAGCAGGGAGAAAAACGCTCATGCCGACGCTTTAGCAAGTCTCGCTTCGGCAAGCAAGGCCTCGGATTATCGAACGATTAACCTGGGCGAAATATCTGAACCCAGCTTTAATGAACCCGACGCGGTGCTCAGCATAACCCTCGGTCCCAGCTGGATGGACGAGATAGTCTCTTTTCTGAAAACCGACACACTCCCTTCGGACAAAAAAGAGGCCCATCGTGTCCGCAGTAAGGCGGCATTCTACTGGCTTTCAGATAGTGGCCAACTTTACCGACGCAGTTTCACAGGTCCATATCTTCGAGTCGTTCACCCTGCCGAAGTCTCTTCTGTTCTAACCGAACTTCATTCCGGTAGCTGTGGGTGTCACTCAGGCGGACGATCGCTTTGCCAACGCGCCTTGAGTCAAGGCTACTTTTGGAAAGGTATGAAGAAGGATTGTGAAGAAATCGTTCGGAAATGTAAGCCTTGCCAACTTTTCTCTCCAATACCAAGGCAGCCCGCTCAGAACCTCACACCAATTACCAGTCCTTGGCCCTTTGCCCAATGGGGCCTAGATATCGTCGGTAAACTCCCAACAGCCCCTGGGGGTTTTAAGTTCTTGATCACAGCCACAGACTATTTCTCGAAATGGGTGGAGGCCGAACCTCTTGTCACTACAACAGAGGCAGACGTTCGGCGTTTTGTTTGGAGGAACATTGTGACCCGATTTGGCGTTCCCTACGCGATCGTATCCGACAACGGTTCTCAGTTCGTCGGTAAGGAGCTTACCGGTCTTTGTGCCGAATTTGGTATCTGTTTCTTCAACTCTACTCCGTCCTACCCTCAGGGGAACGGTCAGGCCGAAGCCTCAAACAAGATAGTATGCGCCGCATCAAGCGCCGACTTGACTCCAAAAGAGGACGATGGGCCGAAGAATTACCTCGCGTCCTCTGGGCTTATCGTTCCACTCCACGTCGCTCCACTGGCCAAACCCCCTTCGCCATGGCCTTCGGAATGGAGGCAGTCATCCCTCTGGAATCCAGATTCCCAACACTTCGTACTGAGACCTTTGATCCACAAACTAATGATGAGGCCGTAGCTACGGAGCTCGTCTTAGCTGAAGAAAAGAGGGACGACGCCCAGCTCAAACTTGCCAATTACCAGCAAGAGGTCGCTCGGGGTTACAACCGAAATGTTCGGCTGAAACGGTTCAGAGAGGACGATTGGGTATGGAGGAAGGTGGTCCGAGCTAATCAGAAGACAAAGTTCAGGCCAAACTGGGAAGGCCCCTATAGGATTGTCAAAGAAGTAGGAAATGGATCTTACAAGCTGGAGGACAAAGACGGTCGGCAAATTGAAAACCCTTGGAATGCTCTGAACCTTAGGAAAGCCTACCTCTGAAATCGTCTGCCTTGGTTTTTTAGATGGATACTTTAGCCATCATTTTTTAGCAGCATCTTGTGTTCCTCAACTTATTACTTAATGAGAAATTCCTCCTCTTTTCACGATTTCTCCTATTGTTGTTCAATTCTCCCACTTACGTATTCATCCTTTCACGCTCAACGTTCAGATACCACGCATATGTTCGGATTCATAATCCACAACCAAACAATGGCCCCGAGCGACTTGACGTTCGGCCATTTCAATGATCAACAAACTTATACGTTTGTTCTTGGTTCGGCAACGTTCATATTTTTGACTTGAACATATTTGCCACGTGCGGCATTTACTTAGCATTATTACCTTGCCATAAGACTGGCGTTTGAGCCGAGCCTTATGACAACGCAGGGGCTATTAAGAGTAAATATCATGGAAACACACCAAAGTTTTTGACCTTTGGCAACTCAGTCCAAATATTTCTAAGGCATAAGGAAATGTTTAACTCGTTCAAAAGACAACACAACAGAAAAACTGTCGAAAGCAAACCACATGAACATTGGACAAATCCCATACAAGATCGTACGAACAGCAAAAAGAAAAGTTGTTCAGCAGAAACGTTAAAAATCAGGTAATACATCTGGTACGGTAAACTCCTGATGTTCGGAGCCGTCCAGTCCAAAAACAAGTACGGTTACCACAATTCAGGAAAAACAAAAAAACTTAAAGCAGACAGAAAGGTTAAAGGTCTTCTTCTACGGCAACCGATCGACCAGCCTCGGCGCCTGCGGTGGTATCCCTTCATGTTTAGACCTCGGTTTGTTCGTCGGCTGCAACATTTTCTGTCACCATTTCGACGTTACTTTGAGGATCAGCAGCTGGCGCAACTACCGCTTCCTCATCGTCCTCCTCCGGTGGCAGCGGCTGGCACTCCTCCTCCGTATATGGGAGATCAAGGTCGGGAACGATCGGCTCAGGAAGCCAGACTCAGGTTGAATGGCCATCACTCCGGCCATGGCGTCGGCACCAGCTGCATAACCGAGCTTGAAAAAGTCTGGAAGCCGAACTTCTAGCTCGTCGATAACCATCTTATGGGCCACCTGAGTGTACTCCAGCGCGGCACGCTTGATGCCGGCTTCGTATCCCTTGGCGTCGGCTTCCTGTATCTTCTCCCTCTCTTGTTCCTTCATTTTCTTCAGCTCGGCAGCAAAGGAATCAGCAGCTGCTTTGGCGTCGGCTAACTCTTTCTTCAGGTGTTTCACTTCGTCCTCTTTCTCCTTGACTTGCTGATCAGAAGTCCTCCACTTGGCACGGAACAATTCTCGATCATTTCTGAATCGCTCGCGATCGGCGGAGACCTTCGACGCTTTGTCGTACGCCTTCAAAGCAGCCTGCCCAGCCTGATCAAAGAAAACGAGTTAGCAGATAAAACAACCATTCAAGGAACGAAGCAGTAAAACTAAAAGACATACCTGCACGAGGTGAGAGCACATCTCAGCGAGACCAGGCATCAGATCGGTAGGCATTTGATCATAGTCCCTCGGCAGGTCAAGCCCCCTGAGCAGCGTGACAGCCAGGTTCGGCTCCTCTTTTACCGAATCCTTCAAAAGCAGCACCCTGCCGTCGGGCATGGTGTAGGATGGGCTGAACTGCCGAAGGATTTCTGCTTCGATCTCGGGATTAGTAAGGTCGATGTGGGGTTCGGTAACGACATCTCCTTCCTTCTCCTTCGAAGAAGACGTTCGGCCCTTCTCAACTGGTGATCGTTGAACTGAGCCCGATTGTAGAACGTCGGCAGAGGTTTTCTGCCTTTTCTCCTTTTGTTGGAGTGGTTCATCCGAGGATCCTCTCGTCTTGGCAGGATTGGCGGATTTCGTCGGAATGACCGGCCTCGGAATGTTTCTGCGAGACATGTCTTCAGCAGATGGTTCGACAATTGTGATGGGAATTGGGATCTCTTCGGGACGAAGCGGTGTTAGCCACTCCTCGGCGGTGTATCCAATCTTTGGCAGTTTTACCCCCCGCTGCCGCTTCTCCCCTACTTCTTTGGTGTACGCCGGCCCCCCTTTTTTCTTCTTCGTCCGAACAAACTTATCGCTCGGCAGACCCTCCTGCGCGGTTTTACTTGATTCGCCTCCCTCGTCCTTCCTCTTCCTCCCTCTAAGTACCCCCTTGTACGATGGCTTATACTCGAGCAGAGTTGGAGCGTGTCGGCAGGCTTGGGCTAGGAGCGTCTCGCAAGCTTTTTCGCGAGAATTGGTGTTTAGTACCTTCGAGATGGGACCGAGCTCTGTAAGAAAGAGAAGCAATCGTCAGTTAAACCCTTCATCAAACTAATCGCAGAAAAGATGCTTACTTTAAGAGGTGAACTCGCTCGGCCACATTACCTCTTGTATCCTTGATCTTCGGAATTGCGAACCGACGGGGTCCCTCGCCAAATTCGAAGTTCCCATGAACTTCGAGATAGAAATCGGCCCACTTATCCGTATCGGACAAGCCGTCGATCAGAGGGGTCTTTCTTGGGCGCGTCGTCAGGTACCGACGCCCAGATTTGGCGTGGCGTGACATTGTATACGTGTAGAAGAGGTCCGTCGGCGTGAAATCTAAATTTTGGCTCTCGATCAGAGCAATTACCGACATGATGATGCGGTAACTGTTGATCGCGAGTTGGTGAGGGGCTAGGCAGAACTTCCACAATATCTCCCTGAGGAAGGGGTGAAGAGGGAACCGAAGACCGGCCTCACAAATTGCCATGAGAGGCACGGTTATGTGTTCGGGCCGATGCTGCCATTGGTCCTTGATCTCCGTACTCTTCACCCGATGAAGAAGCACGTCATCAGGAATATGGTATTTCCTACAGAACGCCTCGTACTTTCCCGGCGCGCCACTAAAGTAATGAGCATAAGGGCATAAAGAGCCCTTATCGAAGAGATCAGCGTCGCTCGGAGCAGATGATGAGGCCTCTGCTCCCGACGCGAATCGAGACTCGGCTTCGGCTCCCATCCTGGGGTCGGCTTCGGACTCCGTCTCCGGGGTAAAGACGATCTCAGGGTCAGTAAGGTACTCCTCCTCGGCGTAGTCATGTACTCGCTCGGCATTGGAGTCGTCGGACGGTGGAGATGTGGCGGACATCCTTGTAGAGATTGGGGAATGGTTTCGGCTTCGACGTCGGTGTCTCTCGACAAGTTCGTTGATCACCTGACGGTCGGATTCGGTCTCCGAACAACCAGAATCCGAAGAGACCTCGATGACCTCGTGAGCCAGACCTAAAAAGAAAGCAAAAAGGAAAAATAAGCAGTCGGTCTCTTCGCCGGTAAAGCAAAGTAGTAAGAAGGTTCGGCGTACCTATTGGCTCACGAGTCGTTTTTCTATCCTAGTGGCGGTCAGTACTATTCCTTTGGGCGATTAAACGTCAGGATTCCCTCCCAAGGGAAATCATGCTCGGACACTCATCCTCTCTTAGTTTTCGTTCGGAAGAACCCTAAACCCGTATTGAGGCTCGAAGAAACTAGTTGGTTGCAGGGATGAACATCACTGTTCATCCCCAGAACTTTGAGACACGTTTCTAACAAGAACTTTCCAAAAAACCCTATAAAGACATGGGAAAAGCAGAGAATGAGTGAAAACGATTACTTACTTGAAGGGTTTTGTTGTTGAATCGACGCTGCAGTTGTAGATCTTGAACAAAATCGAGAGCCGGGGCGAAGATTTTAGAGAGAGAAGCTCTGGAAGTAGAGAGAGAAACGTAAAGAACTTTCTCTCTCTTCATTCCTCGAAATTTATAGACCGCGTTGGGTTTCGAATTTCCCGCTCCATCATTTCATCGCCGAACCAGTGGCCAATGACGGGGCGACACGTAGCCCTCCGTTGTCAGAAGTCTCTTCGCCTGCCTGGGCGTCCTTTCAACTGACATCCCAGCTCAGAATTTGACAGATGTCCCCCTGTCGTTGGGACTCCTATCCGACCGTCTCTTCTCATATGATGAATCTTCGTCGGCTCGTTACTGCTCGGCCTTATTTGAAGTCAATCCCTGCCGTGCAAAAAGCGTCGGCAGTAATTGAGGGGCTATTGTAGTAGGCCGAGCGAGAGTGCTTGCGCCGTGCGTAAATGAGCCGCGCCATTTACTATCCTCAGAGCCCGATCCGTTCCTGCTATTTTGGTACGAGGTTCGGCCGTGCCGACGGTGGTTCACCAGCACACGTTCTTCTCTCTTTTGATTGGGATGGTTTCGTCGGGACCGTTAGTCGTCGGCTCCACGCTCGGTGTTGAACGAACGTGGGCCATGCCTCCAGCTCATCCACGTGGTAGTAACGGTTTCGGTTGTGACGACGGACGTGACGTCGTCCTAATGATTGCCATGAATGGCGTGAGGGCACGTGAAGGTGCCAGCTCGTCACCCAGACGGTTACAGAAACCCTAATATGACGTAGGGGTGAGGTCAGCCGACACGTGTCATGCATCGGTGCAGCCTTGGAAGCCAAGCTAGGAAATGGTTATAAATATGCCTTCATGCCTCCTTGAAGAAGGTACACACGCTATTCATTCGAAAACCCTAGCTGTTGGCTCTTCTCCTCTTAGAAGCAATACTGATCCTTGCACCGGAGGGCCATTCCGGAGGACCTCCGGTGTGGTCTTTAGTCGTGCTTCATTTTGCAGGACGAAGAGCTGGATCTGGACCAATTTGCAAACCAACCGGATCGGAGTCCCCACAGTATCTGACTCTTCGTTGGTGTCTATGACTAAGAAATATACGTGTGATCCACACTTCTTACTTCTTAGACATCTAATGTGATTACCAAAGATATTGGAATTCGATATGCCACGTAGTAAAAAAAAAAAGTAATATTTACGGCTAGTCATATCTAAATTCAATTGGAAACTTTGAAGGATTTCTTACACGTGCCCAGGTCTTAATGCTTTTGGATTTCTTGATTGATAACTTATTCTATCTCATCTGTTATATACTATATAATTTGGGACGTATACTATTGTACATCTACTCATAACACTATATGTTTTATTTGTATAGTTGATCGTATCCCCAATGTGTCCGTTTCCTGCATTTTAGAGAAATAACTTATTCGCATGTCCGTGTCGTGTTACATCAGTGCTTCTTAGTGTTTGAGTTTCAGCTTTTCTAGTTCTTGCTACTACTCTTCTCTTCTAGTCATTTATTTTGCCGTCTGATGGGCTATTATTACTCATGTTTTTAGTGGTGTTAACGTACATACTCACTGACAGTTAAGAATCTATTTTGCAGTTGACAGGGAAGGAACATCCAAGCTCTAATCCAACAAATTAAACTATGTGCAGCAGTACTCAACTTTTTACAGGGGAACCATGTTCTAGCTACTCTTCAGCATAGCATCTCCATGCCCTTTGAAGGCGGCACTTCTAGTGCTTGATTCCAACTGAAGGCGGCACTTCAGTTTCATTGTTGTTTGTTATTCCGTAACTGTTCTGTTTGTCTCTGCTAGTAGTTTTCTTTGTTGGGATGTACCTATTTTGCCCACAAGTTTGAAACCATGTGCAGAATTACCTACGTACCCTCAAGGATAGGTGGACACGACAAAAATACTCGAACTTTGGCACAATGTATCCTTTCTATGTGATCATTGAACATGGTGACACACGGTCTACCCTTATTTCCCCATTTGATGTGGATGAATGGCCGTTTAATAGATTTGGATCTTTACCTGAGCAACTTCTTCATTTTTCTCCTTAAGCACAGTTCGGGTTTTTAACTCCAACCCAGAGAAAAAAGAAGGAAAGAAATAGGGAGAAAAGGACAGATCAACGAAAGGGAAAATACCGATTTCCCATGTTAAATATGTTTGCACTCAAGCCATCAAATCAGCATAGAGACTAAAGTTTTGCGTATCTTACGATCGTACTCAAGTGGGAATGGTTAAGAGTCCAATGCAGGATTGTAGGAACCCTTAATGCAGAAAGAAGTTTTGGTGATCTTTACCTGGCATATTAGGTGTTTGATTGAGAATTAAACGTTAAAAAATATAATACCAAGAAGGTATGCTATTATTAAATTGTCATTCTCAAGCCCCTTAGGGCTAGCTCAGGAGGTGAGAACTCAGAATTTTCTTAAGGTGGTCTTGTATTTGAACTCGGATTTGTCCATAGATGTAGGCAAGTGTAGGACGTGATGATTATAAAGTAAATAGTGAAAAAACAGAGATGAACATTCTCAAAGCCTCTTCATATGCCTCATCGAGGAAGTTTTGAATCAAGCAAAACTTGCATGAATTTTTTCGTAGCGGATTACACGAACAACCTATAAAAATGGGAGAATAATAACCTATAAAAATGGAATTTTCAAATAGTCCTATAAACCTACACGATCCTGAATTCCTGATGTACTGGTTAGACTGGAATGAGATTGGTGTCGTCTTCTTTTTCTGCACTCGTGTGGTGGAGTTTGGATGCAGATTCTGATGAAAGATGCTGCTACTGGGTTCGATGGATACCTTTGAAAACGTTTCCCTCCAACGCCCTGCAGTGAAATGGTTAAAGAACTCAACTGACAGAGAATGAAGTTGCAGAGGATGATAGACCGTGTATCTTTCTCACAGATGCCCGGAACAGATATCCCATTGCTTTGAAGAATCAGAGACACTGAAACCTGATAGAAGCTTGGCTGACAATATTTGTTCACTTGGGCTTGTTTATAAGCTGTTTTTTTTCAGCAGTAGCTGTCACTTTTCATCCCGTTGGCTTCTGATCAGTTGGTTGCTACAATGCTCTGTAATTGAGGCATCCCCTAATATCGATTTCCGGTGGACTTTATGACCAGCTCAGAATTGATGAGATTTAAGCACTCACTCTGGCCTTTCTGAGCTCCACGTTCCCGTTGCCAGCCCATACCATGCCGCCTCCTCTTATTGCTGCTGCTTTTTTTGTACTCCTAAGTGCGTATCAACAACTCATGTCCTCAGAGTTACACAACTAAGATGAACAATAGAGAGACTGAAAGAGGAAATGCCTTTTTGTCCAGCTCCAAAGTTCTCAATTCAGATTGTGGATATGTGCAAGGGATAAAATTTCGTCATTGTGATTGTATCACTTGAAATCTGTTTTTATTTTTCTTTTTTCTTTTTCTGCCAGATCTTTTATATGAGTGTTGTCGATTCGTATTCAACTTCTCCAAATTACAACTTCAGAGAATTTGCATATCAAATTTCCAAGTGGAGAAACAAATGGTCAAGTACAACTATTGTTGCTAACCCTATGGTTGAGACAAGGATAAGCCGTATCCTGTTTTCGACCAATAGCCATAGGTTGCCAGTTTTCAAGGTACAGACCGTAGTACAGGACCTAAAAGCATCATTTTGACAAATTCTGCAGTTTCTTTTGAATAACAAACAGCCAGTATGGCAAGCTGAGTCCTTCAAGCAATATTTAGTTCAGAGGATACAATCCAATTCTAATGTTCATGTTTGCCTTGGCCCCTTGGCCTTAAGCACCGCCAAAGTTGTTTGTAAAATCAAAATCACCTGCAAGTTGATATCTGTTACTTGTGTGGTAATGTAAAAGTTTGTTAGTAAGCCCGCAGCATTGCATCAAAGTATGTATTAGTAGCTCCCCAAAGAACTCAATATCCAAATTCAAAGATATCCAAGGCATTATCTTTGCCTTGTTTACTCAATGCCCGTAAATTAGAATCTCATTCTGAAATGATGAAGAAAATGCTACTTTTATAGATAATTCAAGTACTTACAAAGGACCATGTTTTTCCAAAACAGACAATAGAAAGGCAACTCAGAAGAACTAACTATCCATTACATAAACACTGCCAAAATACCTAGAGGAAAAATAAATGGTCTTACACTTTATTATCTGCATTGGTGCTGGTTGTAGTGGCTTCATTTGCTTCATTGATATTTCCATCTTGTGCCAATCTCTCCCAAACTTCTAATGTGATGGTTGACACTATCATTGCCCCGGAGATGACGCCATAAACAATAATCCATGCTTTTGCAAGCTTTAGAATGTAGAACCCTACCCATATGTTGGCAAAGCTCAAGATAAGGACAGTGTAACCTGTCAGATGGTGAAACAAATTCCAAAGATTTCTATACTTGTGGTCCTTGGCTGGCCGCAGAAATAGAGCAGAGATTTGAAGTAGTCCAAGGCAAAAAAGAGTGATCCCAATGCCCATGTGGCAAGGGTGATGAACGCCAGCGAACTTGACGCCAAGGTAGAGCCCAGTTGCACCTCCTGCCATGCCAAGTAAGTATCCAGGGAGCTGAAGAGTGATGTGAACGTAGAACCAGAGAGGGTTTGCTTTTGGACCAACAGCCTTCAAGTACCTTGCCGCCATAAACCCGAGTGGCATCATGATTCCCCAACTAATAGTGTTTAGCACTCCATGTGTAATCTTGAGTTGGTTTTTTGAACTCCCACTGTGAGATTCTGAGGCTTGTCCTGATGAAAGATTGAGAGTGCCCATTGACTGGAGATGATTCCCAGAAACTTGATGCATTCCAAGTGTACTTCCGGAGACTGGTCCATCTTGCCAAACATGACTAACACTGGTAGTGTTCTCTGGAAGCTCAATGACAGGCATTGACAGCACATATAACAATCTGGTTGTCCAAAAATGAGGCTGACAGATCCGAGACAGGGAAACTTAGGTTCCCCTCTTGCAGCTGGGTCCCATAGCTGTTAACAGGTGTAGTGAAGGCAGCCACGGTTCCATCGGGCTTTGGGTAGGCAACAATGGCTTGAGTTCCAATCATGCCTTTCGAAGTGGGATTGATACCCCATGCAACCCACGTTGATGAACTGACTTGGCTGTGACGGTAAGCTATGTGGAGGATGGATGAGGAAGGGTCGTCAGTCCAGTGTAGGAATGAATCCAGATAAGGAAGATCGGTGCACGAGGCAAAGACTTGGTTATTCGGGAACACGAAGTCGGAACACGAAGAAGCATGAGGAGAGGTAGTCGAAAGAGCGAGAGACGTCGGGACCAAGAAACGAGTGATCATCAGAAGGCAAAAAAGAAAAGCCAGTTGCTGTCTTGCCATTGATGATTGCCTTACCAAGAATAATCTAAGGAGGTTTGGGTGGTTGAATGGAAGGGCAGAAGCAATGGAAGAATGCTAGTACAACGCAAGTAGAGGGAAGACGGTGTGTTTTCTCATGGGGTTAAAACGTAGGCATTGCCTCTTCATATATAGGCATCGGAACTCTTCTTAGTTCAGAAAGTAAAGTCGGTGTCCAAATTCTAAAGGGATTTGGAGTTTCTCATTTACGAGAGATTTTTGGGTGCAAATTGGGTATAGTCCACGTGGTACCCGAGCGTACATGCATCCAAGCTGTTCATACGTGTTTTGAGCGGCCAAAATTTTAGACAGAGAAATAGGAGAGAGAGTGGTCGGGCCGTCCAAAACGTTTTGGACGCGGCTCAAACGCGTGCATGTTGGGTACTGTACCATCACGTGGTACCCGGTTTGCACCCATAAACTTCCCTCATTTACATGTAATTGTGTGTTCTAAGTTTTGATAGGATTTAGGATTTCTTGTGCCTAATACAATGAGGTCGGTGACTTCCATTTTCTTTCCAATAAAACTTTAGAATTTTCATTTTTATTTCCAAAATTATGGGGAGTATTTTGTTCTCGGATAAATTAAGCCGTCAAGCGTGTATTAATAAAACATAAATAAAAACTAAAAAAAAAAGTACAATGAGGGCTTGCTACACCGCAATGTCCTAAGGGTTTGTGAAGGTCTTCAAAAAGATTTTTACCCAAAAAAAAAAAAAATTAAAATGGGAATCCGATGTAATAACTATAATATGTCGACCAAAATTTATTTTAACATAAATTAAAACGGGACAAAACTTACTTAATATCCAAGTAAATGTGATCTAATATTCATTTGGACACCAATATACAAACTTCTTTTTCTTTTATCGACGACTATCTCAAAAGTTATACAACAAGAACCAGGGCCGACTCTGGGCATAGGCCCATCAGAGTCTCAACCTGTTTCCTTCCCCCGGAATGAGAGATGCTGTTAAAAGAAGGTGCTTAACAGACTTCTATATAATTTGTGGAATTGTTGAGAACCTTACACTTTCGAACCTTTTTGAATTGTTGGTATTGCTGTTCCATTTTTCGCTTTATACAAAGATGCATTTGGTATCTAACTTTTGGTGACTGCATCGAGTAATTGTAACTTCTATATACTTGGATCAAGTAAATCAAACCTCTCAGGTGCTATTAAATTTTTGTCGACTAGTTTATATGAAGCATTTGCTCCGGTTTTAAGTGGAACCTCGCTAGTACGTGGTGAATATATGATATCTCAAAAATTTGTCGATGTGTGTGTAAATTGACCTGCGCACCTGATTATAAAAAAAAATGGAAGATTAGCATACATGTATCTTATGAGGTATAGTACTTTTTTAAGATTCATTTGATTTGATTTTAACTAAATCTCATTCTCTTGAAACACAGTTCAAATAATGTAAATATTTAAGGAAAATGATAACATGAGCCCAAAGGACGGACAATAATATGTCAAATGTGCATCAATATCTGATAAAAGTCTATTGATATATGTAAAAGTGTATTAATATCCGTGAGATATTTATTTAGGGAAATGCTAATTAAAATATGTTGGGCTTTGAATAATAGCACAAAGGTGTATCAATATGCGCAAAAAGTGCATAGATATTTGCCAATTGCACTGATATTAGTGAGCTACATTGGAGTTCTAACTGTTTTGTTTTTTTATGTATTATCCCGTGTCCAAAAGAAAAGGTTATGAACATAATGGGAAGTGTCATAAAATGTGACAACTTTCTTGAGAAAATAAAATTTCCGTGTGTTTTTAGCGAAGAAGTGGAAGCTATGTATTCATGCTTTAATGAGTTGTACCGAAAAATTCACTTTCTTATACTTTAGAATATTTTCATGCTAATCATATGCTAGAAAAGTGTCATTATTTTCTTTTTCTTTCATTCTCTATCATTTTCATTCTATTCAAATGGACCCTTTAGCGTCAACAACATCTGTCCTCAATCGGAGTTTGGCCGGCGTGCTTATTGGAGTTGTCCAAGTTGCTATCTTCCCTTTTTGCTAGTGTTCAAATTTGTTTCCATCGATTTTGTTCTCATTGTCTCTGATTTGGAAGCTGCGCCACCCCGCGGCGGTTGGATGGTTACATTGCTAGAGGCGGTGTGAAGAGAACTTTGGCTCGTGCTTAGGATCTAGTCACTAATTTCGTCTTTTGTCCTTGTATTTCTTGTGTATTTTTGTGTGATGGGTTGACTGTAGCTTCCGTTTCTCACTGGATAGAGGTACCCTTCCACTTTTTCAAAAAGGTAATTTTTGAAAAAGAAGATAAATTTCAAGGTAAAAAATTATGTGTTTACGCAAATAATTTTTCTATCAATATGGATCTTGTTTGATAGATCTCATTGAGATCTTTTAAATGGTGCAAAAAAAATTGAATAATTATTTTTCATTTTTGTAATATTTGAGTTTAAAATTATCCTCTTTTTGAAAAAGAAGGTTTTTAGAAAAAACGGAACGGAGTCGGAATCGCACAGTATTCCTTTTTACTACTGACATTGTACTTGTTGATGTACAAGACCTTAAAAAAAAGGAAAAATTTTCAATCTCCTGTATTGAACTTTTTTTTGTTCCCGTGTAGGGGTGGGAATCGTGTCGTGTCTATTCGTGTTCGTATCGTGTCATTTCGTGTTTTTTCGGTTTTGTGTCAAAATACTTGTTAACATACATGTATCAAATATCATGACACTAACCCGACATGCTTAAAATCATGTCGTGTACAGGTTAACACTATTAAGACCCTATTACTTTTTTAATATTTATATAAAGTCATATATACTTTTCAATAGCTTAAACGAACTATTATTTAATTAATTAAATCACAAAAATTGAAGACATTTTCAATACCATCATAATTATGAAAACGATAAAATCAGCCTAAACATGACATTAAAAAATGCATCAAGTAACAACAACACATAGGTCTCACCGACAACTATAGAATAAGTTTATACAAATTTTAAACTAAAAGACTATACCTAAATAATGATAAAAAAATCAATAAGCCTAAATAAGTTTAATTAATTTTGGACTCTTTAGCATGAAAACTCAATAAATATGTGATTAGAAAATTAGATACTCCCTCCGTCCCAAAATATTTGGGTTTTTTGGGGATTCTAGCCATTTAAGGAACACCATAATTACAAATTAAAAGAAAATAAATTTCCTAAAATACCCCTGATTTGTGGGGAATTATTGGTGGCAAAAATGCAAAAGCAAGAGCTTTCTAGAAAGCAATGAAAAATGCGGGTCTATTCTCTTATCAGCAAAGTACATTTTCCCAATACACAGGTGTTCATCATTGGTGGTAAATTCAAAATTTCAAATTTACTTTCAAAGTCTCTCTATAAAATGGAAAGTATCATTTCCTATGACTTGGAGGGAAAGGGCAAAATAGGAAATAAACCTAATGATAACCACTGAAAAGTAAAAATGGACAAATATATTGGGACAACAAAAAATGGAATCATGGGCCAAGAATATGGGACGGAGGGAGTATTCAATTGGTTTTGACTAAACAAAAAAATCTCTAATGCGTGGTAGTAATATACATATTTTATCTTTCCATAATTATATTGATATATTTCTATACACGTTAACCAAGCATGATTTTGAAAAATCAAATCTCTTACTAATTTTGAAATTCAAAAAAATCAAAACTAGACATGTCGTGTTTGAATCGTGTCGTTTCGGGTTATCGTGTTGGCACGAAAAATTAAACAGTTATTCGTGTCTTTATTAAGTTATGCAAGTCAAATCTGTGTTTGACCAATTTAATTATCGTGTCGGCGGAATCCCCTAATTTCGTGCCCTTTTTTATCGGAAATGCTATTAGCAAAGACCTTCACAAGGACGACAACAAGGAAATACGTGGAAGTATCCTGGGTCCCACTCCACTTCCTTTCACCGGCCTTTCTCTCTCTTGAAATTTCAAAATTCAATTTAGGGCGAATCCTTTCTTCCTTTTTTGAAATTTCACAAACAGTTGAAACCAGAAATCCTCTCTCTCTCTCTTACCACCATCACCGACTCCACCTCGACCACCATCAAAGCCAACACCCACCGCACCCCACGACGCCTGACCAAAGACTACGGACGCAGCACCGACCAGAACCAAAGCAACCTATTTTGTTCCCCGACTCCCATCACTCGATCTCTCACAAGGTGTGTCCCTGATTTCTTCTCTCTCAAGGAAAAAAGGGCAAAAAATAACTCCTTTATAGTTATTATCTTCATGATTTTGCTCTTATTCTGGTTTTTCTACATGTTCTGAGGTCTAGTAAAGAAAGCCCAATATCAATTTGCCCTAATTTTAAAAAATCCCTTAATCGGTTTTTCCTTGTATAATAGTAAAATTAGTAGGTTTTTTGGGTAATGATAATGTCAAAATGCCTATTTGTTCAAAGCAGGACCAGATGATGGAATTGTAGAGAGGCAGAGATGGAGGTCACTAAGGAACTTGAGTTCCAGATGAATATGTTTATGGAACTATGGCAACTCAACTTGAGCTTTGAGAAGGTGAAGAGGGCTAAGAATTATGCTCCCTGTTCTGGTGAATTTCCAAGATTCCTGTTTGATTATGGAATTTATGATGAATTTTGTAGTTGATTGAGGTACTTGAAATTATTCAATTGCATAGAAATTTTAGCTATGAGGCTGGACATTGGATATATCCATGTTAAAGGATACATTGGCAAGGAGAGAGGATTCTTTAACGACTAAAGTTGGTTCACAGGAAATAGAGTGCAGTGCAATTTACTCTCTGTTACGAACATTTTCAATCTAGGATCTAAAACACGCCACTTTGGTGGCAAAGATAAGCTATGTCTGACGAATTTTAACCACAGGCCATGGAAATGTCTTGGCCGTTTCTTTTTTTTCTTGCTTCTATGCTACTACATGTTCCTCTATGCTATATATTCTAATCGTCAAATAATTGGTCACTTGAATACCATGGGCTGAGATTCTGGGAATTACGTTTCTTTTTTTTCTTGCTTCTATGCTACTACATGTTCCTCTATGCTATATATTCTAATCGTCAAATAATTGGTCACTTGAATACCATGGGCTGAGATTCTGGGAATTATTTCTTTAACTATGCCCAATGATCTGTCTATATTGACTTGGCCAAGTCTATATTGGACTTATCTGGTAATCTACTTCACGTTCACCAATTTGACGATTTTTCATGATCTTGCCTTCAATGTGCCTAGTCGGGGCGATACCACCACCATCGGGCAATACCTACGACCACCACCATTGGAGTTGGACTCTTCTCTCTCACATGTTTTGAAAATATTATTTAGTGTCCATTTCGTCTCTTTGCTCTGTTTGGAGTTGTGTCTCGATGGTATGTTTCATGAATTCTATTTTATATGGTTTCTTTTTGGTTTATTGTGTCTCAATGATATTGTTCAGGGCAACATCTTGGCCAGAGGATGAATTAGAGGCCAAGAAAAGCATCTTGATGAATCTGTGACTTTGAAGACTATTCAAGTAGACATAGAAGTGCCAATACAAAGACAGGATGTGAAAAGCTATTTTGTAAAGCTAAACGATGCAGACAGAGCTTGGGTGTGGCACAATGGACACAACAGCAGTTGAGCAAGTTCAGTACCCTTCATTGTTGGAATTTGTAAAGCTGGACGATGCCCGCGCCTTTAAAGTTTCTGGCTACAAGATGGAAGGCGTTACTATGGAAGGTGTTTGTGGCTACAAAATGGAAGACAATCGGTGTCCCTGGATGGCTTTTTTCCTTGATGTTGTATTGGTGTCGCGATTCTGTTTATTATGCTTAAATTTATGGCTTAAGTAGTTTGGAATGTCAAGTTGTAGTATATTTTTTCTGGAATATCAATGTATGGCTTAATGACAATGCTCAGCTTTGTACCCTAATTTGATTGAGAATGGCCCGTTGTGGGTTTATTTTTTAAATTCGATTGTGAATGGTAATTTAGGATGACAAATTCCCGGTGTGGGTTGATATACACTATTGTTTTTGATGTTTGTTGCTGCTATTGTCAGTTTGAGACGCAAGCCATCAGGCTAGGCCATGAAGCAAGGAAACTTGTCAAATTTTTTTTCCCTGTTTGGTTGCTACACATTTTCTGGGCTTGGCTGCTTGAGTTGCCATGTTTTTCAAAAAGAACACTAATCTTGCGGGCCTTATGGGTGCCAAGTTGCTGAATGAATGAGTTTATAATTTATGATGTGCACATCGGGAACCATGGATGGTTTGCCTTAAATTTGGGGTCCCAAGCATGCGAGCATGGGAGAAATCCTTCTCTCATTTTTTTCATTTTTCTTTTTTTTGAAAAGCATAGGAGAAAGCTTAAGTCCATGTTTCTCACTGTGCTGCTACAGATTGGAAACTGAAATATGTACATTTGTGTCGATAGCAACAACAAGAACCAAAGCATGGGACACGACAGGACACACATTCATAGCAACAAAAGACAACATAAAAGGCCCGACACGACACGGATACAGACACGACACGGATATGGATACTCATAGTATGTGCCAAAAACTCAATAGGACAAGACACGATACGACACAGATATAGACTAAGCTTATGAAATGAACCAAAGCATGGGACAAATACATGAGAATAGAAGCTGAATTTCAAGCATAGACAAAACTGCAATTACATGCACAAAAAAATTGCAGTTCTGATATAAAAGCAGTCACAAAATCATTGCAAGGTTTTCCTCCACAACTAACATAATATACAAGTAAACTAAAAATCTCCAACTCCGCGCCTACTTAGAAGGACATGGGAATGGAAGCAAAGCATGGGAATGAGGCACCAAAAATCATCGTCATTCCATCAAAGAGCAGCAACATCAGTAGTATCTCAAAGCATGGAAATGCGGCACCAAAAAAATAGCATCACTGCATCAGTAGTATCTCAAAAGTATCATTCTAACCCTGAAGTTCTCGACATGCACAGAAAAAAGAAAACAAAGAACAAACTAAGTCAAATCAGAACGGAGAGAGAGAGAGAGAGAGAGAGAGAGAGAGAGGGAGGGAGAATCTCCTAGTCAAACCTACAGCTAAACTTACTATAATCAAGTCCCAAATCAAAATGGAGATTCATTAAGGTCATAGCTCCATGTACCAAGATATCCTACACTTCCTTGAGATGGCTGATATCATAACCGATTAAAATTATAGTAACATGGAAAAAATGCAAAATTTGAAAAGACTCGATATAGTACAAATGAAGTCAGACTTACAGCAATGGTTCCACCAACTTGGGTGATAATCTCGTCAAATCCCGTAGCATGAGTGTGGACTTCCACATCCTAAAGCAGAATAAAATAGAATGCTAAATCCTACAAACCAATCAACATAATTATGAATAA
Source organism: Rhododendron simsii (assembly GCA_014282245.1). Lineage (NCBI taxonomy): Eukaryota > Viridiplantae > Streptophyta > Magnoliopsida > Ericales > Ericaceae > Rhododendron > Rhododendron simsii. The sequence goes on from CM024954.1 coordinate 14,495,856, forward strand.
ATAAACATTGACAGGAATGTATAATGATTGGTATACCGGTATACTCTTCGCATTGGCGCGAGTACATTGGACCCTTTTGTTTGATTTCGCATTCTTCCTAATAATTTGTTCAGTCACAGATTGCTTCCTCTTAGTCGGTGGTCGTCCTCTTCGAGAACCTTTACTTGGATCGCCCAGGGTAAATGATTTATCTCGGAAACTTTCCATATCAATTTGTGCATCTCCAACCGTAGCCATATTGCTTACACATTCCTCATCGTCTAAGTCATTCTCCGCTTTAATTTCTCGTAACCTATCCGCCATTCTATTAGTCTTCGCAATGGAATACATGGCCTTATCAGCGGCCTCATTGAATAACTTCAACAAACTGTCATAGCGAGCGAATTCGGGCTTGCTATTCCAATTAACATAATTGACCTTAATTTTTGTGTGACTCCTCACCAAGTTTTTGCTCCATCATTGTAGAATGTATTTATCGGGCACTACTTCAAGCTTCTTTTTTGACCAAACCGAGATCATATGCATGCACACCATCCCCTTACTCTCAAACAACCGACAATTGCAATTAGTTTCTCTTGACTCCTCATTAAAATGGACAAGAAAAGCACGAGTTTTACATCTATCTTTTTTCTTTCCAATTAGAATGTCTTGTTCAATGTGAAATTCTGAAACACCATTTACTACCGGTCCAATAGTCAAATTGCACCCAATCTTGAAGGCTACTTGGTCTCGGAATTCCTTGCATTTCGCAATTGTGTATGTTTGCTGAAATTGGTTCTCAAACTTGTAAGGGGACACCTTCTGAATTTGAACATTTAAGGAACGGGCATTTGCCTCTTCTTCTTTTTGCACCTTCTTACGCAAAGCATTGTCATATTGCCCCACAAATTCCTTTAAGGTGGTATTGGAATGGATGTAGCCGTCAAAGTATGAATTCATGCTCTCGCTTCGTTGGGTTGATGACATACCCGCCCAAAAGATATCATTAAGAAATGCCGGTACCCATCGATGTCTCTCCTCGTACAATCCAGCTAGCCAATCATTGCTCTGTAGATTAAATTGCTCTAGGAGATTTGCCCAATTTTGTTCAAACTCCTTTGGATTCAAGGAATCATATACAACACTCTTGAGGGTTCTTTTAATCGGCTTATACTGGTCGTAACTCTTAAACTTGTCAGGAACTTTATTCATGATATGCCACAAACACCAACGATGACGTGCATTTGGAAAAACTTGACTTATTGCGTTTTGCATGGCCCTACATTGGTCTGTGATGATGGCGTTGGGGTGGGAATCTAACATGCAAGCAAGAAAAGACTCGAACAACCATACAAATGAAGCCGTGTCCTCCCGTGATATCAAACCACATCCAAACAAAATCGATTGTCCATGATGGTTAACCCCTACAAATGGTGCAAAAGGCATATTGTGCTTGTTAACAAGGTAAGTGGTGTCAAAGGTGACCACATCGCCAAATTCTTTGTATAACTCCCTACTCCTAGCATCGGCCCAATAAACATTCCGTAATCGATAATCTTCATCATGATTGATGAGATAAAAGAAGTTACCATTGTCTTTTTGCATTTTGACAAAGTACTTATGCATTGCTTCGGCATCCCCTTCTTTAAGTTGTAAACGCCTTGCTTTATCCTTGTGATTCCTCACATCTTTATCTATCCACATCAGATTATCAGGCCCCCCTGCCTCGATCTCACATGAGGCAATGATTTTGGTTAATGTGATTCCGGCTGCTGTGTTCAATTCAATTGCCCTCATCGTATGTGGTGGGATATTCCGATAGCACTTAAGATATTTCACTTTTTCCGGGTCCATTTCATGGTTATGATTCAGTTCAATTGAATTCAACATCCATTTTCCGTCAACTTGCAAAGAGATATTCATACCGGCTTTACATTCTATTTTTGCTGTTGGATGGGCCTTAACGGGATTCAAAGCCGTTGTCCTGGGCTTTCCACTTCGATGACAACCATAAGATATATTCGTCTTTACCCCATTGTCACGCTTCTTAGAGAATTTTATGACTACACCAAAACCTCTTGATTTCGCATAAGTACTATAACATTCCTTGGCTTCATCTTCAGAATTGAATAATGTTCCGACCTTAGGTTCCAATACCACATCCAAATTCTGATTTTCCTCCAGATTCAGATTCTCCTCCAAATTCATATCTTCTATGTCCATGATTCTACAAATAAGAAATATAAGGACTAAAGAACGCACACAAAATCAAGGTTTCTTCACAAATTGAATTAAGGGAGCAGCAAACTGAAATTGAGGCCTTAGTTCAAATGTACAGTGTTATGGAGAAATTTAGCTATAATCCTTAGTCCTAATTTTTAAATTAATACGAAATTAATTTTTTTATTCCCTACTTTTAAAGCCACTATGTTATCCTCAAGGATTTCAACCAAGGCTTTTAACAACAGTAATAATACAAGTGTGATATTACTTTAATCCCAACAATTTCATGGATTTCTTGGGGTCTTGACGAACTCAGTGCCACAGATGTTATCCCTCTGTTTAAAGTAATACTAAACTAATTTTTAAATCCCTACTTTTAAGTCCTAATTGTTTAATCCCTAGTTTTAATCTAGAATTTTATGCCGATACTGCAAAAACGAGAGAGAGAGAGAGAGAGAGAGAGAGAGAGAGAGAACATACAGAGAGGCCGAACGTGGTGGTGGGTGGCCACCGTCTGTGGGGGCTCCGGTGGTGGTGGCCGTAGTCTATGTTGGTTCAGTGGTGGTGGTCCGGTGGTGATCAATCGGTGATGGTGCTTCGGTGGTGGTGTTTCTACTGATTGAGAGTGGTATAGAGAAGATGAAGTTGAAGGCAGAAAAGTAAAATTTTGAAGGTGGAGTTGTGTTTTTCGTACAAAACACAACACTATTTTTCGTACAAAACACAACACTATTTTTCCATTTCCCGCTTTTTTTTCCATCACGGGGAAGTGGGTTTCAATTTTTTGGGCAGAAGAGAAGGGTGACCCACATACTTTCCACATCATTCCCTGTTGTCTTCTTTGCAACAATCCTTGCTAATAGCATTTCCGAGTTATCGGTCGTGTCGTGTCTGAAATTTCCATCCTGTTCGCGTGCATTGAACGGAGAATTTTGTTTATATGGATGCAGCGAACCTTCACTCTCACCACAGCTCAGACACCATCTCCTCCGCCGCCGCCGCCGCCGCCGCCATCAGAAGAAGCACCCAAACAGAACAACTCCCATCCATCTCTCCATTTCCCCCCGTTTGTTTTCCCATCTTGTTTGACCTCGATCAATAGGCGGCAACCATGTCCTTTTGCGGAACACTAATTCCCCAGGAAATCCTCACCGACATACTCTCTCGACTACCCGTCAAATCACTTTGCCGATTCAAGTGTGTTTCTCCCTCCTGGAATTCCCTTATCTCCAACCCCTACTTTGCCAAAACCCACCTCAATCGAACCAATACCCGAAACCCTAAATACCTAGATCAGAGAAATATTGTCATCTCCAGCTCTCTCAATCTCTACTCCATCGACTTCGGCGACGCCAATCCGACCGCCACAGAGCTTGATTTTCGGGCCGACAAGGGGGTCCAGGTATGGAGCTCTTGTGATGGCTTGCTTTTAGTTTCCTACAATGATAGTTCCAACTTATTGTCGTTAAATCCATCAACTAGAGAATGTAAGAAACTTCCCGCACCGTCTGTTTTACCGAATCCGGTTCGCGTCTGCGGGAATGGATATGGGGTGGGTTACAATTCCTCTACGGATGATTACAATATTGTGAGGCTCTCTTCTCAGAGTAAAATCTCGATTGTGGATGTCTATTCACTGAAAAATAATGCTTGGAGGAGAATTCAACATATCGACTATCACGTTGTCGGATACTCAATGTTTACCGGTGGGGTTTTCTTAAATGGGTGTCTCCATTGGCTTTGTTGGAGAAATGGATCCTATGGGATTGGTGCTTTCAATTTGTCGGATCAGATTTTCAAGGAAGTGCCGATGCCTACTTCTCTTCGTGGAGGACGTGAGATATTGTGTTATGTTGTGGAGGTTGTTGGGGGTTGTCTCTGTTTGGTTGAAAGGGAGGCTTCTTACACAACAGGTCAGGTTTGGAAGATGGAGGAGTACGGGGTAGGAGAGTCTTGGACCAAACTTACGATTGATTTACCTACTGGAACGCCTAGTTTGTGTTTACTGTGTCACCTAGCGGAAGACAAACTTTTGTTTGATAATAGTAGATGGCCTGGAAAGAAACTGGTTGTGTATGATCCGAAAAAAGAAACACTGAGGGACATGGTGGTTGCTGGAATTCCAAGTGAATTTACTTTTGGGTGTGTGTATGTCGAGAGCCTCATCTCTCCTGTTCTCGGATGAGGAATTGGGAGGCAATGAGAAGCTTCTCCCGGTATGTTTGTGTATAAAAACGTCCCGTCTTTCGTTTATTTATATTTGTATGTTCTTATTATGGGAGCTTCTGTAGTTCAAGGTTTTTGGAGGTTGCACATCCATGTTATCCTTTATTGATACTTATATAGCTTTGGTAGTTTGAGTTATATAGGGCATTGGTTGGTGATCGATGTATGTTGAACTATCATGCCCACTTTAAATGGTTGCAGTCTAACCTGTGAAGCTTGAAAACTGAATAGGATGTCCTTTGTTGGTGTCCTTTACAAGCTGATGCTGCCAAGGTGGCAAGGTCCAGCCGACTCTGTTATGCTGCACTCTTATATTTGATCATCAACTTTTGTCAGGAAAAGAAAAATAGACTATGAACATGATACTTTAGGTGGGGCTCATACTTCATATCTGCATCTTATCCATGTAATTTAAAACCTTTAAGTGTCGAAAACTGTTTGAATATTCTCTTTTTTTATGAGCCGAAAAAGAAATTATTAATCTTTGAAAGACAAGTGATGAAGATTATAGAGATCTTGAGCATGACAACATCACGAGGAGAAAGCATCCCAACGGGCAAATAAGTTCAAGCAACTGAACTAAATTATGTTAGTTTCTTTTCTTTTCTATTTTTCCCGGAATTGTTAGTGACAATGTAACCACACCTGAAAAGTTTGTGTGTTATATGACTCTTGAAAAGTCGAAGGTATCGGTCAACAATTATCTTCGTAACTTGTCAAATGTGGTACATAGTTGATTACTTGATTTCAACATCTTAACACAAAAATATTCACAAGTAAATGCAACATAAGATTCATACCACGCCATAGCTTAAGCACAAATAGAAATTACTCATCGGGGGTTAAAACGACACATAGGAACCAACGTTAAAAGATTTATTTTTCCTGTTTTGTGGGGTTAAAACGACTTATTTTGAGGACTAATGTGGTGTTCCATTTGCGGCCAAAATGACATTGCTTTGGGCAGCCCGATAGTTGCGCACTACAGCATGCTGTGTCCACAACCATATGCCGCCCTAGACCCCAATAGGAAAAATAACTTGGCCAACCAAAAAACCAGAAATAAATATGACAAAAGTTACATGGAAGCACCAAAAAATTATCCCTACCCCCTAAATTTTCAGATAAGAAAATGACTCCAAGCAGATTTCCAAAAATGAGTCTTCAAGAGCCCTTCCAATAGCAGCAATAGCATTTCAGCAGCAAAACCAAAACCAGGAGTAGCAGCTCTATAACAGCACAAAGCAGCATCAGCCCATAGACCAAGACTCCCAAGCTGAATCTCCTCCACATCTACTCCACAGATCACGCTCTTGTCGTAATTTATTTATAGGATGTCCTTGGAATGTGCTGCTTGCACCAATACTTGACTCCCAAGCACCAATACTTGCTTCGGATGTCCTTGGAATGTGCTGCTTGTATTCATACTTTGGAACATTTGGATAAGTTGAAATAAAAACGTTTTTGAAAATAAGTGACAAAATGATGTTTCTCTCCAGAAAATCGGTAATCTTGTGAAAGAGATTAGCATAGCTTTCAAGCCCATCATTTGTGACAATTTTTCACAAACAAAACTCAATAGTTGGCATTTTCCAGGTTGCAGTCATGATCTCAAGAATGTGGACATATGATCGAACTCTTGAGTCCTTGACTTTATTTATTGAATTTTTTGTTTTTGATTAAAGACTCTAAAGTGACTGTTCAAAAAATATATATATACACACACACACACACATATATTGCACTTTCATCAATGCTCAAATGTGCATACACTCCAGGAAGGCAATATTATTGAGTAGTGGATAAGCTACCAAACATGGTACCGGAGCAAGAAAACGAGCTGGTCATGCTAGTAACCACCCTGGAGACATCGAGGACATGCTTGTAGCTGATCTAGCAGGCATTGCATTTGAGACGGGCTCAACCTTTTCTTATTGTTTTCTTATGTACCAAAAGAGAAATCTGGTTGTAATCTACTTCATACGAATTCTTGTGTCTTCTAAACCGAACTTGTATATTCTATTCCTCAATGCATAAAGAAGTTTTGGTGATCTTTACCTAGCATATTACGTGGTTGATTGAGAATCAAACCTTGAAATATATAATACCACAAAGGTATGGTATTCTTAATTGTCATTCTCAAGCCCCTTAGGCTTTGGCCTAACTCAGGTGGTGAGAACTCCGATTTTTCTTAAGGATGTCTTGTATTTGAACTCAGATTTGTCCATAGATGTATGCAAGTGTAGGACACAATGATTGTAAAGTAGTAAAAAAAAAAAAAACAGAGACAAATTAACATGCTTTTACTCTTCATGCGCCTTATTGAGGAAGTTTTGAATCAAGTAAAACTTGCATGAATTTTTTCATAGCGGATTACACGAACAACCTATGAAAATGGGAAAAGAACAACCTCTAAAAATGGAATTTTCAAATAGTCCTATAAACCTACTCTTGATATCCGTACCAAGTGTCACTCGATCCTGATGTACTGGTTAGACTGGAATGAAATTTTTTCTTTTTGGATGCCGATTTTGATGAAATGCTGCTACTGGTTTGATGGATGCCTTTGAAAATGTTTTCCTCCAACGTACACCCCTGCAGTGGAATGGTTGAAGAACTCAACTGACGGAGAATGAACTTGCAGGAGATCATAGACCATGTAAATTTTTTCAAGGATGCCCAGAACAGAATTGCGATTGCTTTCAACTTGGAGAAGATCATAAAAGCTTGGTTGACAATATTTGCTCACATGGGTTTGTTTATAAGCTTAGCAGTAGCTGTCGCTTTTCATCCCATTGGGTTCTCAGTTGGTTGCTATCTGAAATTGAGGCATCCCCTAATATCGATTTCCAGTGGACTTTATGACCAACTCAGAATTGATGTGATATAAGCGCTCACTCGTGCCTTTCTGAGCTCCACGTTCCCGTTGCCAGCCCATACCATGCCACCTCTTCTCATTGTTGCTGCTTTTTTGAGTGCGTATCCACAATTCATGTCCTCAGAGTTACACAACTAAGATGAACAATTGAGAGACTGAAAGAGAAAATGCCTTTTTGTCCAGCTCCAATGTTCTCAATTCAGATTGTGGATATGTGCAAGAGCTAAAATTAAGTCATTGCATGTGCCTGTATCACTTGAAATCTGTTTTATTTTTTATTTTTTGCCAGATCTTTTATTTGAGTGTTGTCGATTCATAATCAACTTCTCCAAAATAAAAAGTCAGAGAATTTGCGTACCAAATTTCCAAGTGGAGAAACAAATGGTCAAGTACAACTATTGTCGCTAACCCTTTATATCTGGTTGAGCCACGGATAATCTGTATCCTGTCTTTCACCAATAGCCAAGGGTTGCCAGTTTTCAAGGTACAAACCGTCGTACATGACCTAAAAGCATCATTTGACAATTTCTGCAGTTTCTTTTGAATAACAAACAGCCAATAAGGCAAGCTGAGTCCTTCAAGCAATATTTAGTTCAGAGGATACAATCCAATTCTAATGTCTGGATGTTTGCCTCGGCCCCTTGGCCTTAAGCACCACCGAAGTTGTTCGTAAAATCAAACTCACCTGCAAATTGAGATCTGTTTACTTGTGTGGTACTGTAACATTTTGCAGTAAGCCCGCAGCATTGCATCAAAGTATGTACTAGTAGCTTCCCAAAGAACTCAATATCCAAATACAAAGAGATCCAAGGCATTATCTTTGCCTTGTTTAATCAATAGCTGTAAATTAGAATCTCATTCTGAAATGATATATAACAGAAAATGCCACTTTTATAGATAATTCAAGTACTTAAAAAAGATTTTTCCAAAACAGATAGTAGAGGAACTAACTACCCATAACGTAGACATTGCCAAAATACCTAGCTACAGGATAAATAAATGGTCTACACTTCATTATCTCCATTGGTACTGGTTGTAGTGGCTTCATTTGCTTCATTGATATTTCCATCTCATGTCAATCTCTTCCATACTTCTAATGCCAGTGTTGATACTATCATTGTCCCGGAGATAATGCCATACAAGATGATCCATGCTTTTGCAGGCTTAAGAATGTAGAAGCCGACCCATAAGTTGGCAAAGCTCAAGAGAAGGACAGTGTAACCGGTGAGATGATGAAACCAATTCCAAAGATATCTATACTTGTGGTCCTTGACTGGCCGCAAAAATAGAGCAGAGATTTGAAGTAGTCCAAGGCAGAAAAGAGTGATTCCAATGCCCATGTGGCAAGGGTGATGAACACCAATGGACTTGATGCCAAGGTAGAGCCTAGTTGCACCTCCCGCCATGCCGAGTAAGTATCCAGAGAGCTGAAGAGTGATGTGAACGTAGAACCAGAGATGGTCTGCTTTTGGACCAACAGCCTTCAAGTACCTTGCCGCCATAAATCCGAGTGGCATCATGATTCCCCAACTAACAGTGTTTAGTACTCTATGTGTAACTTGAGTCGGTTGCTTGTCCCGATGAAAGGTTGAGAGTGCCCATCGATTGGAGATGATTTCCAGAAACTTGATCCATTCCAAGTGTACTTCCGGATACTGTTCCGTCTTGCCAAACATGACTAACACAGGTAGTGTTTTCTAGAAGCTCAATGACGGCATATATAACCATCTGGTTGTCGGAAAACGAGGCCGACTGATCCGAGACATGGAAACTTAGGTTCCCCTCTTGAAGTTGGGTGCCGTAGCTGGTAACAGGTGAAGTGAAGACAGCCATGGTTCCGTCGGGCTTTGGGTAGGCAACAATGGCTTGAGTTCCGATCATGCCTTTCGAAGTGGGATTGATACCCCATGCGACCCAAGTCGATGAACCAACTTGGCTGTGCCGGTAAGCTACGTGGAGAGTGGACGAAGAAGAGTCGTGCGTCCAGTGGAGGAACGAATCGAGATTGGGAAGATCGGTGCACGAAGCGAAGACTTTGTTTTTTGGGAACACGAAGCCGGAACACGACGAACGAACCCCATCCGGAAGAGCGAGAGACGGAACCAAAGAGCGAGTGATCAGAAGACAAAACAGAAGCAGGACGTTATGTCTTGCCATGCAAAGATGTTATCGAAGAGGTTTGGGTATAGGGTTGAATGGAAGTGCAGAAGCAATGAAAGAATGCTGCTATAAGGGAAGTAGAGGGCAGAGCGTGAGTTTATTTTTCGTGGGTTAGAATGTTGGCATGGGCTCTCCTTATATAGGCATCGTAACTCTTTGTTCATCCACGAAGTCGGTGACCAATTCTAAGTGAATTAGCATTTCTTGTTGCCCAATTTATGGGAGATTAGGAATTTAGGATAAAAAAAAAATTCCCGGGAGATTATTCGATGCCCCTAGGGCGCCGCCACTTGGTGTCCCATTTCGTTTTACGACCATATGTTTGAATGGAACCCACATCAAATGCGTGTTGGAAAATTGTCTAGGATATCAAGTGGCGGTGCCCCAAGAAGATTGAATAAATTTTCCCAATTGAGCATTTATGTAAGAGCACAAATAAACTGCAACGCGTGCTTCAAGCGGTTCAAACCAACAGGGCCTAAAGGCCCTAAACCATTGAGTTTCTGTGACATCCTCTTGCTTAATTGCCAAAACAACTTCTAATTTGCATTTTCACTTCAACTTCCAAGCGAAAGGGAAAAAACAATTGAACTTTTTTTGAAACCGAAAACAATTGAACTTTAGACCAATCTTGGCCACGCTCCGGTCCGACTACTCTCACCTTGATCAATAAGTCTACGTGCACTCCTGCCGATCACTTCCGGATCACTTCTCTTTCACATATGTGTGGGGCCGACACATATGTGAGAAAGGAGTGGTCGGTAGAAGTGTATATAGCATTGTTGCACCTTGATGGCTCAAATGTTCTTGAATGGTCCTTAAAAAGATCATCTAAAAGGAAAACTAAGTGAATTGGTTATCATTAACTACACAATTTTTAATACAGTAATTCTACAACCACACCCACTTTATACACCCAAATACACACCCACACACACGTGTGTGGGCTCCACAGTGTGTATGAGTATGTATTTAGGTGTGTGTTTGGATGCGGTCCTAGAACTTCTCTTTTAATAATCATGCCCTGTTTTTTTTTGTGTTGATGACCATCTAATGACTCACATCAAGAAGTTGAGCATAGTGAGCGACCAGACAAAACCCAAATAAAACTAACTTTGATGAGATGTGACTCTTAGCCCATCTGGTTGTACCTCTTAGCTTTCAAAAGGTCAGTATATATGGGGCTTGAAGTCTATGGAGAGACGTGAAACCCCTTCGATTGTTAACTTACAAAAATTTCCCCTTAAACCCCCACTAATTTATACAATATTGCCTGGGAAAAAAAAAAGGGGGCAACTTTGATTAGTAGCACTTTCACCATTATTTGCGCAGCCCAATGGCACCAAATCATTCACCAAAATCGTCCAAAAAAATCCATATGGATGGTCATCTATATTGGTTTGCAACTTTGCATGTACAATACATTCTGGAGATTGATAGATTCACGAGAGTGTCGAAGTCACAACTGATAATGAACCCATTAACAAACCCTAGCGTGCAAACTGCAAAATACTCTGTAGTACTTAGATAATTTTTCCACGGTACAAATCTTCTTTATTTTCTTATAACTCTACGCTCACCCCCGACTAATAGCATCTGACAGGGTTTGACCACGAGGCCATAGTCTTTTTGATAAAGTTATTAGGTTTGAGTCAGATATCAAAGAAGACCACTGTTTGGAAACGCACCTTAATCGACAGAAAAAATATCATGAGGTAATCTTACGACCCTTGAGAGAATTTCGAGGATGATTTCTTCTGGGATGTTCGGGGAATTGTTGGGATCAGATTTTAATTTGATTTTCTTCTTCGTTTCCCCAGGTTTGCTGCTTCTTCCTCGCCCTCGCTCCATTCTTTTTGAAAACTGTTTTTAGGAGACTTGGGGTTTTCATAAAACCGTTTTTTTATGAAAACCCCAATGATGCTTAGAGCATCTCCAACCCTTGATATCAAATTGGGGATGTCAATTTTTTTTTGAAGGCTGACGTGGCAATTTGGCATCTCCAATTTGACATCAAAGCCTTCCTTTCCAACCCTTGATGTCAAATTCTATTTATTTGACATCAAATTATTCCTCTCCAACCCTTATATCAAAATACAAATGGTCATTTTTTGAAATTTGGCATGGAGGAAGGAAGTTGTCAAAGTTGGCATGCGTCCTCCCCCTTCATCCATGTCAGAAGCCACATAGGATTTGGCCTAACAGAAGGCATCTGGATTGGATTGTCAATTAGTGTCAAATACTACCGTTGCAAGTTCCACGTCAGATTTGACATCTCTCGTTGGGGATGCTCTTATCGTGCTAGTAAATTGGAAAAATTATTTATTCAACCCCACACATCAGCTAAATTGGAAAAAGGCCCGAAAAAATTATTGGTGGTTTGGGTCCCAACACCCAATATCTCTCTAACAGCACATATTTCTTGAAAGTCCATCACTAAGTGTGTGAATTCCGTACGAAGCGTTTTTCTTTAAGCCTACTTTAATCCATTAAATTTTCTTTGAAAAATTACTGGCCGATCACATCTTGAAACTTATTGATCTTATAATATTCTAGATTAAGAATTCTTTAGAGAAACTTAAGACCAAATAAAAAGGAGATATACTTAAAACCTGATAAAAAAAAAAACAGAAGAAGAAATATCTCGAAACAACTAAAAAGCAAAAATTAAGTACTTTGATCGAAAAAAATTGATGTTAAAACGTACTTATATCTAAAAAGTATAAAAAAAATTATAAAAAGGTTAGTACTAAATATTAAAATTAAAATTATGTATTGGATTTTTCCAATTATCTGGCCTTTTAGGCGTATTGGATTTTTTTGGTTTGGGTTTGTCCCAATTAATCTGGGCTTGTAGGCCTTTCAGAAGTTAATGATTTACGGGGCGAATCGGCGGTCCATGTTTTGGACTCAAATTCCCACAAACTCCAGTCAAACTTCCAAATGTAATGTACGTCTAAGGATGTCACATACTTTTCTACCTAAAATACCCCACCGCCTATGCGCACCATTCCACCACCAAAACCATCTACCTCTCGCGCACACCACTCCCGCGACTTCCCACCTTCTTCCGAGTCCATAAAGACGGCACCATCGAACGCTTCCCCCAACCTAAATTCGCCCCGCCCTCTGACGACCCTGAATCACGGGTCCAGGCCAAAGATGCCCTCAGATCGGGAAGAAGCAAATGTGGCCGGAGAAGTGTTTCAACCACTGGACATGTACACCGCCATTTTTGATTCGTGGCCTGACATCAAGACCAAGAAGTTCTTCCCAAGAACTTATGATCCATAATCAGAGCATATCTGCCAGATTTCAGGACCTACTCCTAGCCAATCAAGTCTGTTTGAGGGTTTTACACAAATTTGCATATAAAACCCTCTCTTGGCATGAAAAATCTTTGTGAATTTTAAGGTGAATCTGTATATAATTTTAAGGTGAAAAGTCTCTTCAAATAATTTGTGGATGATGTGCGTTTTGGTTTTGGTTTTGGCCTTTCAATTTACGAGAGATAAAAGGAGATGGGAAAAAAGAAGATGAATGAATTGGTAAGGTTTGGGGGAGGCGGGGGGGCTGCTCCCCCCTTGCAGCTCCCCTTGCTGCTGCCCCCCCTTTTCGGGCCCACTCCGGTCTCGCTTCGATAATCGAAAAAGTTCACTTTGTAGAGCTCGTCGAGTAGAACAACCATGTCAAAAATCAGCTTGATTGGATATCATTAAGTCCTTGATCGGAACCTTTTTATCTTAAAAAGAATGGATCCGAAACACTGGATCAAATCCACTGTAACCCATGGACCGAGAGTTATATGGGCTCCGATCAGGCACTTAATGATATCCAATCAAGCTGATTTTTGACATGGTTGTTCTACTCGACGAGCTCTACAAAGTGAACTTTTCCGATCATCGGAGCGAGACCGGAGTGGGCCCGGAAAGGGGGGGCAGCAGCAAGGGGAGCTGCAAGGAGGGGAGCAGCCCCCCCGCCTCCAGGTTTGGGATGGATATGAACAAACAGTTAAGACAAAGGTGAGTCACTGATTTCTCTTTGGTTTGTTGGCAAGAAAGAATTGGGTTACTTTTATACGTGAACTGTGTATGTGAAATTTGAGAAATAGTGAATTTCACTAAGTTTTTGAAGTTTAATTTCGTCGGAAAAATTCATCTGCTAGAGGTGTTTGCTAGCTGGAAGTGGTTGTGGGGTGGAGGTTAGTGAAATTTAAGAAATAGTGAATTTCACTAATTTTTTGTAGTGAAATTTCACCGAAAAATTCATCGGCCGGAGGTGTTCGCCGACTAGAAGTTATTGTGGGGTGGACGTTAGTGAAATTTCGCCGGACAAATTCGTTTGGCGGAGGTGGTCGTCAGCCAGAAGTGGTTGTGGGGTGGAGGTGGTAGAGGGTGATGAAAACTTTGAATTTTTAATAAAATGTGAAATTATATTTAGTTAAGGGTAAAAGAGTAATCTTAATATGATATTGTCGTTAGAGTTAAATAAAAATTAAGTTCATCATTAATAGGAATTAAGTACTAGTTTTCTAAACCCATTGGTAATTTTCTGCAAGGAGCTTGTCCCATTGGATTTTTTTTTGGTTGACATCTTGCCAATCAAGGGATAGGGTCTCTGACTCAGTTTATGCACCATTCTCCTTATCCTCTTAGACTATCCACAATGCTATAATAAAAAATGGATAATCAAAAATTGCCACATCAGTTTTTGATTATCCATTTAAGAAATTGCTAAGGTTAACAATGTAGAGGTACACAATGGCATAATCAAAATTGAATAACCAAAAGTTACCACATCATCTTTTTAAATTAAAAAAAAACTAATAACTGTGAACATAGGAATAGTTTTTCCTAAAATAATTTTGAGACTAATAAAAACTATTTATTAGAAATAGAAAATAATTTTTACATTTTTTTTGAATTTTTTAAAGAAAAATAGTTTTTGTGTAACTACGGTTTTTGGAAAAATAAATTTTTATATAAGAAAAGGTTTTGAGAAAAAATTTTCTTATACAAAACCATTTTTCGAAAAAAGAAATTTTTTTTTATTTTTAAAAACAGTTAAAAAATATTTTTTTTTTTGGAGGGGGGGAACAATTTTTTTAAAAAAAAATTTAAGTAAATTTTTTTTTTGAAAACATTGTTGAAAAAGAAAAAGAAAGAGAGGGGAAAAGGGAAGAGATAGGAGTATAACATTTTTTTTTGTAATGATGTATGTATTTGATTGAGAATGTGAGGTTAATAAATTTGGTTATTGACAAAATGTTGTTAGTTTTGGTTATCCAAAGTCCAAAATTTGATTATTTTTAAGGAGGTTGCTAAGTTTGATAATAGTACTGTGAGCCATATTTTGCACAAACATTATTAACCTTAAAAACTTAGCACTTTTAGTTATGCCATTGTGGATACTCTTAGTCTTTGTACCTTGTTCAAAAATTAGAAAAAAAAAATTCTCTGTTTAAGAAAAAAGTTAAAAATATGTTATTCATTTATAATGTATCATTTCTAACAAAGTTCCAATTTGAAATAAAATAGCCATAGCTACTTTTTTTTTAAAACTTTTACTAGCAAATTATCATAGAAAAATAGTTCGCAGATTCCGCACACCTCTTGATTAATCTCTTCCTTATTACTACTGACATTGTATTTATTGATGCACAAGACATTAAAAAAAAAGAGAGAGAAATTTTTTCCGTTCTCCGTGCATTGAATGAAGATTTTTGTTTTTAGGTGGCATTATGTTAAGCACTTTTTGCAATTTGGAGCTTTTTTCTTGTTTTGTACTTATACAAATTTTTTTTTCTCTTTTGTTAGTTTTTCTCTGTCTCATTTTTTTTTGGTTATCAATTCGTTGTGTTATCCAAATATTATCCAATATAAAGACCTAAATTTCCAAATAGCCAATTTTATTTTAGATATTTTAAAAAAACCAAAAAAGTAATGCGCAAAACTTAGAAACGCTAAAAAATTAAATAAAAACAAAACTAGAAAAAGTCGGAAAAAAACTTAACGGAACTAAACCATAGCATGACATATATGGATGGAACTGTATAGCCTGTATACACCAAACCTAATTCCATTTTGCCTAATACCAGGAGGCTCACCCGAACCTTCGCTCTCACCACAGCTCAGAGACCATCTCCGCCAGGACCGCCACCACCACCGCCACCGCCAACAGAAGAAGCACCCAAACAGAACAACTCTCATCCATCTCTCCATTTCCTCCCGTTTGTTTTCCCATCTTGTTTGACCTCTATCCGAAGGCGGCAAGGCAACCATGTCCAGTTGCGGAGCCCTAATTCCCCAGGAAATCCTCACCGACATACTCTCTCGCCTACCCGTCAAATCACTTTCCCGATTCAAGTGTGTTTCTCCCTCCTGGAATTCCCTTATCTCCGACCCCTACTTCGCCAAAACCCACCTCAATCGAACCAACACCCAGAACATTGTCATCTCCAGCTCTTTCAATCTCTACTCCATCGACGTCCACAACGCCAATCCGACTGTCACGAAGCTTGATTTCCCTACGGTGGAACAACACGTTGCCAACAAGCGGGTCAAGGGGTGGAGCTC
Organism: Rhododendron simsii; assembly: GCA_014282245.1. Lineage (NCBI taxonomy): Eukaryota > Viridiplantae > Streptophyta > Magnoliopsida > Ericales > Ericaceae > Rhododendron > Rhododendron simsii. The sequence continues at coordinate 14,511,897 of CM024954.1, forward strand.
TTGTGATGGCTTGCTTTTAGTTCCCTACAACGATAACTCCAACTTCATCTTGTTAAATCCATCCACTAGAGAACGTAAGAAACTTCCCGCACCGCCGCTTGCGCTCATTCCGATTGGTACCTCCTCGTATGCATATGGGGTGGGTTACAATTCCTCTACGGATGATTACAATGTTGTGATGCTCTCTTGCAATCTTACTGGATCTGCTCAGAGTGAGATTTCAATTGTAGATGTCTATTCACTGAAAACTAATGCTTGGAGGAGAATTCAACATACCCCCTATGTGGTCGGAAGACTCGGAACCTTATTTACTGCTGGTGGGGTTTTCTTAAATGGGTGTCTCCATTGGCTCTGTTGGAGGACTGGATCCTATGTGATTGGTGCTTTCAATTTGCTGGATCAGATTTTCAGGGAAGTGCCGATACCTGCTTCTCTTCGTGGAGGATGTGGGATATTGCGTTTTTTTGTGGAGGTTGTTGGGGGTTGTCTCTGTTTGGTTGAAAGGCGACCTTCTTACAGAAGTGAGGTTTGGAAGATGGAGGAGTACGGGGTAGGAGAGTCTTGGACCAAACTTACGATTGATTTACCTACTGGAACGCCTAGTTTGTGTTTGCTGTGTCACCTAGCGGAAGACAAACTTTTGTTTGATAATAGGAGAAAGAAATTCGTTGTGTATGATCCGAAAAAAGAAACACTGAGGGACGTGGTGGTTGCTGGAATTCCAATTGAACTTAATGTTGGGCGTGCGTATGTTGAAAGCCTCGTCTCTCCTATTCTCAGACGAGGAATTGGGAGGCAATGATAAGCTTCTCCAGGTATGTTTGTGTATAGATAGAAATGTCCCTTCTTTCATTTTTTATATTTGTATGTTCTTATTATGGGAGCTTCTGTGGTTCAAGGTTTTTGGAGGTTGTACATCCTTGTTATCCCTTTTTGATACTTATACAGCTTTGGTAGTTTGACTTATATAGGGCATTGGTTAGTGATGTATGTCCACTTTGTTAGTGTCCTTTACAATCTGATGCTGCCAAGGTGGCAAGGTCCAGCCGACTCTGTTATGCTGCACTCTTAACTTTTTCAGGAAAAGAAAAAAAAAAAGACTATGAACATGATACTTATAGGTGGGGTTCGTACTTCATATCTGCATCTTATCCGTGCAATTTTAAATCTTGAAGTGTTGAAAACTGTTTGGATATTCTCTTTTTTTTATGAGCCAAAAAAGAAATTATTAATCTTTGAAAGACGAGTTACATAGATTAAAGAGATCTAGAGTATGACAACATCACGAGGAGAAAGCATACCAACGGGTGAATAAGTTCAAGCAACTGAACTAAATTATGTCAGTTTATTTTCTTTTATTTGTTTTGTTTCTCAGAATTGTTAGTGACAATGTAACCGTGCTTGGAAAGTTTGTGTATTATACGACGCTTGCTAAGTCGAAGGTATCGGTCAACAATTACTATCTTCGTAACTCATCAATTGTGGTACATAGTGGATTACAGCATCTTAACACACAAAAATATTCACAATTAAATGCAACATAAGAATCATACCACGCCATAGCTTAACCACAAATAAAAATTACTCACCGGTGGTTAAAACGACGCATGGGAAGCAATGTTTAAAGATTTATGTTTCCTATTTTGGGGGGTTAGAACTACGTATTTTGATTTTTGACGACTTAGGTGGTGTTCCATTTGCGGCCAAAACAACGTTGCTTTGGGCAGCTCAATAGGGCTGTAGTGCACAACGCACTACAGCATGCCATGTCCACAATCATTTACCACCCTAGACCCCAATAGGAAAAATAACTTGGCCAACCAAAAAACCAAAAATACATATGACAAAAGTTACATGGAAGCACCAAAAAAATTGTCCCTCCCACTTAAATTTTCAGATAAGAAAATGGCCCCGAGCAGATTTCAAAAAATGAGTCTGCAAGGGCCCTTCCAATAGCATCAATAGCATTTCAGCAGCAAAACCAAAACCAGGAGTAGTCGCATTATAACAGCACAACGCAGCATCAGCCCATAGACCAGCACCAAGACTCCCAAGCTGGATCTCCTCCACTTCTACTCCACAGATCACGCTCTTGTCCTAATTTTTTTTGTAGGATGTCCTTGGAATGTGCTGCTTGTACCAATTCTTGATTCCCAAGCACCAATAATTGCTTCGGATGTCCTTGGAATGTGCTGCTTGCAGTCATACTTTGGAACATTTGGATAAGTAGAAATAAAAACGTTTTTGAAAATAAGCAACAATGATGTTTTTCTCCAGGAAATCGATATTGTTGTGAAAGAGACTAGCATAGCTTTCAAGCCCATCATTTGTGACAATGTTTCACAAACTAGACTCAATAGTTGGCATTTCCAGGTTGCAGCAAGATGAAGTTAAATACCGATAGGAGCTCTAGGAAGAACCCCAGAAGGGCTGGATTTGGTGGAGTGTTTATAGAGGATCGTGGCTTGTGGATAATGGGCTTCTACAGAAATCTGAAGGAGTGTTCAAGCATTGAAGCCGAGCTTTGAGAAATCTTTAATGGCCGTAAGTTGATAGCAAGTTTAAATAGATTGGCAACAAAGGACAGCCAAAGAAGATGGGGCATGGAGGTTGACCCTACTTGTGTCCTTTTTTCCCAACATGCTGAATCCTTGGCACACTTATTTTTTTATTGTGGTTATTCAAGATGCATATGGGAAACAACCTTGCACAGATTCCAGATTCAAAGGGCAGAGGCTTGGGATACAAAAATTAACTGGGCAGTTGGATTCTGCAATGGTAAGAGCTTCAGATCAGTGCTGTTTAAATTAGCCTTGGCTGCAGGAGTTTATCATGTCTGGAGAGAGGAATTCCAGAGTATCTGGAGGAAGACATAGGAGCTCTGATGATGTTCTAGATAGCATTACTCCATATCTCTAACAGAGTTCTTGGAAATGCTATCCATTAGTAGTTTTCTCTTGTTTGGATAGTTGCTTGAGGCTTGGCTTCTTTGTATAGTTTTTTGAGTTGTTTGGGTCTGTTCCCTTTGTTTTTGTGTTGGTTGGTTATAAAATGGATCAAAGTTGATAGCAAGTTATGATCTCAAGAATGTGGACGTACGATCAGACTCTTGACTTCATTTGTTGAATTTTTTTTTTTGATTAACAACTCTAAAGTGACTGTTCAAATGATTAACGAGGGCCTCCTATACCTCCTATTAGTCCTATAAGACATTTTCCTTGAAAATGATTTTGTAGGATATAATTTTGTCAGTTTTTGTTTTCCGGTGTTTGGTTGTAAATGAAAAATATTTTTCAGAAACAAATGTTCCCATCACGGCGGCGCCCCCCCCCCCCCCCCCCCCCCCCCCCCCCCACTCTTTTCCTGAACGTGACTCGCTTTAAGTATTTCAATGAACTGGGAATGTAAACAATAGAGGCCTCCCGATTGTAGAGAGTGAACATAGATGTCTAGAATTTGGGGTTTTGTTTGGGTGCGTAGGAATTTCTATTTTTCTTCTAAACACCCCCCTCCCTCTAGGGAGCAAACTCTTTAGAGGGGCATTAAGAACAATGTGAAGTCTTTTGGTACGAAGTTGCCTTTGTTTTGAATTCATGTATATGCATGGTGCTCACCGGGAGCCATTAGCCAAAAACGACTTACGGGAATCTTGACAGTAAATTATTTTACATCCAAACAAATGGAGCCAAAATAAATAGCACCAATTCAAGACAACAAAAGATCAAGTAAATATACTAAACACACGATTGGAGATGATTTCCGAAAGTGGTTGTGGGGTGGAGGTGGTAGAGGGCGATGAAAACTTTGAAAATATAATAAAGAGTGAAATTATATTTAGTTAAAGGTAAAAGAGTAATCTTCATATAATATTGTCATTAGAGGTAAATAAAATTGAGTTCATCATTAATAGGAATTAAGTACTACTCCCTCCGTCCCATAATATTTGGCACTTTCACTATTTCAACCTTATGAAAAAATTAACTATATCTTTTAATCCATAATATTTTTTATAAGTTATATGGATCTTGTTTGATAAAGTTTAATTTGTTCTATTAAACAAAGTTCAAAAAATCGCTTAACACATTATGGATTGAAAGATATATGTAATTTAAAAATGACGCGCATTCCCAAAAATGTCAAACATTATGAGATGGAGGGAATAGTTTTCTAGATCTACAAGAAATTTTCTGCTAGGAGTTTGTCCCATTGGATTTTTTTTGGTTGACATCTTGCTAATCTCGAACTCGGCTTATGTACCATTCTCCTTATCCTCTTAGTCTTTGTACCTTGTTCAAAAATTAATAAAAAAAATTCTTTGTTTAAGAAAAAAGTTAAAATTATGTTATTCATTTATACACTCGGGATCCAACAAGGGATCCCGCACGGCCTTACCATGCGGGACTTCCCTTTTCTGATAGAATTGTGATGATCCAAGCCGCTCAAAAGTGTGCAGAATGTGATTTTAAAGGTATCCGCGAGAAATCATCAAAAAAAAATGATCGGGAAAGGCTTTATCCGAGCAGTTTTTTATTGAATGGTTTAGTAAAAAACTGCTCAGATCAAGCCCTTTCCGATCATTTTTTTGTTGATTTTTTATAAGTACCCTTAAAATCACGTTCTGATCACTTTGAGCGGCTCGGATCGTCGCAATTCGATCGGAAAAGGGGAGTCCCGCACGGTCTTACCGTGCGGGATCCCTTAGGAGATCCGAACTGTTCATTTATAATGTATCATTTCTAACCATCTCTTTTTTTTTTTTTCTAATTTTTATTAGCAAATTATCATAGAAAAATAGTTCGCAAACTCCGCACACGTCTTGATTAATCTGTTCCTTATTACTACTAACATTGTACTTATTGATGCACAAGACATTAAAAAAAGAAAGAAATTTTTTCTGTTCTCCATGCATTGAATGAAGATTTTTGTTTTTAGGTGGCATTCCGTTAAGCACTTTTTGCAATTTGGAACTTTTTCTTGTTTTGTTCTTATACAATTTTTTTTTTCTCTTTTGTTAATTTTTTGTCTCATTTTTTTTGTTTATCAATTCGTCGTGTTATCCAAATATCTTTTGAAAATATCCAAGATAAAAACCTAAAATTCCAAAAAGCCAATTTTATCTTCGATATTTTAAAAAAAATCAAAAAAAGTAAGGCGCAAAACTTAGAAACGCTAAAAAATTAAATAAAAACAAAACTAGAAAAAGTCGAAAAAAAACTTACGTAACTAAACCTTAGCATGACATGTATGGACGGAACTGTATACACCAAGCCTCATTCCATTTTGCCTAATACCAGGAGACTCACCCGAACCTTCGCTCTCACCACAGCTCAGACACTATCTCCGCCAGGACCGCCACCGCCAACAGAAGAAGCACCCAAACAGAACAACTCCCATCCATCTCTCCATTTCCTCCCGTTTGTTTTCCCATCTTGTTTGACCTCGTTCCGAAGGCGGCAAGGCAACCATGTCCAATTGCGGAACCCTAATTCCCCAGGAAATCCTCACCGACATACTCTCTCGACTACCCGTCAAATCACTTTCCCGATTCAAGTGTGTTTCTCCCTCCTGGAATTCCCTTATCTCCGACCCCTACTTTGCCAAAACCCACCTCGGTCGAACCAAGACCCAGAACATTGCCATCTCCAGCTCCCTCAATCTCTACTCCATCGACGTCCACAACGCCAATCCGACCGCCACGAATCTTGATTTCCCTGCGCTGGAACAACACGTTGCCAACAAGAGGGTCAAGGGGTGGAGCTCTTGTGATGGCTTGCTTTTAGTTCCCCACAACGATAACTCCAACTTTCTCTTGTTAAATCCATCCACTAGAGAACGTAAGGAACTTCCCGCACTGCCGTTTGCGCTCAATCCGGTTGGTACCTCCTCGTATGCATATGGGGTGGGTTACAATTCCTCTACGGATGATTACAATGTTGTGATGCTCTCTTGCAATCAGACTGGATCTGTTCAGAGTAAGATTTCGATTGTAGATGTCTATTCACTGAAAACTAATGCTTGGAGAAGAATTCAACATACCCCCTATGTGGTCGGAACCTCATATTTTTGTGGTGGGGTTTTCTTAAATGGGTGTCTCCATTGGCTCTGTTGGAGGACTGGATCCTATGCGATTTGTGCTTTCAATTTGGTGGATCAGATTTTCAGGGAAGTGCCGATGCCTGCTTCTCTTTGTGGAGGATGTCGGATATTGCGTTTTTTTGTGGAGGTTGTTGGGGGTTGTCTCTACTTGGTTAAAAGGCGGCCTTCTTGCAAAAGTGAGGTTTGGAAGATGGAGGAGTACGGGGTAGGAGAGTCTTGGACCAAACTTACGATTGATTTACCTACTGGAACGCCTAGTTTGTGTTTACTGTGTCACCTAGCGGAAGACAAACTTTTGTTCGATAATAGTAGATGGCATGGAGAGAAACTGGTTGTGTATGATCCGAAAAAAGAAACACTGAGGGACGTGGTGGTTGCTGGAATTCCAAGTGAATTTACTGTTGGGCGTGCGTATGTCGAGAGCCTCGTCTCTCCTATTCTCAGACAAGGAATTGGGAGGCAATGACAAGCTTCTCCCGGTATGTTTGTGTATAGATAGAAATGCCCCTTCTTTCATTTTTTATATTTGTATGTTCTTATTATCCCTTATTGATACTTATACAGCTTTGGCAGTTTCAGTTATATAGGGCATTGGTTAGTGATGTATGTCCACTTTGTTAGTGTCCTTTACAATCTGATGCCGCCAAGGTGGCAAGGTCCAGCCGACTCTGTTATGCTGCACTCTTATATTTGATCATCAACTTTTTCAGGAAAAGAAAAAAATAAGACTATGAACATGATACTTATAGGTGGGGTTCATACTTCATATCTGCATCTTATCCGTGTAATTTAAAATCTTGAAGTGTCGAAAACTGTTTGGATATTCTCTTTTTTTTATGAGCCAAAAAAGAAATTATTAATCTTTGAAAGACGAGTTATATAGATTAAAGAGATCTAGAGCATGACGACATCACGAGGAGAAAGCATACCAACGTGCGAATAAGTTCAAGCAACTGAACTAAATTATGTCAGTTTATTTTCTTTTATTTTTCTTTTCTCAGAATTGTTAGTGACAATGTAACCACGCCTGGAAAGTTTGTGTATTATACGACGCTTGCTAAGTCGATGGTATCGGTCAACAATTACTATCTTTGTAACTCATCAATTGTGGTACGTAGTGGATTTCAGCATCTTAACACACAAAAATATTCACAATTAAATGCAACATAAGAATCATACCACGCTATGGCTTAACCACAAATAAAAATTACTCACCGGTGGTTAAAACGACGCATGGGAAGCAAAGTTTAAAGATTTATGTTACCTGTTTTGGGGGGTTAGAACAACATATTTTGATCTTTGAGGACTTTGGTGGTGTTCCATTTGTGGCCAAAATGACGTTGCTTTGGGCAGCTCAATAGGGCTGTAGTGCGTTGTGCACAATGCACTACAGCATGCGATGTCCACAATCATATTCCACCCTAGACCCCAATAGGAAAAATAACTTGGCACCAAAAAACCAGAAATACATATGACAAAAGTTACATGGAAGCACCAAAATAATTGTCCCTACCACCTAAATTTTCAGATAAGAAAATGGCCCCGAGCAGATTTCGAAAAATGAGTCTGCAAGGGCCCTTCCAATAGCATCAATAGCATTTCAGCAGCAAAACCAAAGCCAGGAGTAGTCGCATTATAACAGCACAACGCAGCATCAGCCCATAGACCAGCACCAAGACTCCCAAGCTGGATCTCCTCCACTTCTACTCCACAGATCACGCTCTTGTCATATTTTTTTTTTTGTAGCATGTCCTTGGAATGTGCTGCTTGTACCTATACTTGACTCCCAAGCACCAATACTTGCTTCGGATGTCCTTGGAATGTGCTGCTTGCAGTCATACTTTGGAACATTTGGATAAGCAGAAATAAAAACGTTTTTGAAAATAAGTGACAATGATGTTTTTCTCCAGGAAATCGATAATCTTGTGAAAGAGACTAGCATAGCTTTCAAGCCCATCATTTGTGACAATGTTTCACAAACTAGGCTCAATAGTTGGCATTTTCAGGTTGCAGCAAGATGAAGTTAAATACTGATAGGAGCTCTAGAAAGAACCCTGAAGGGCTGGATTTGGTGGAGTGTTTATAGAGGATCGCGGCTTATGGATAATGGGGTTCTACAGGAATCTGAAGGAGTGTTCAAGCATTGATGCTGAGCTTGGAGAAACCTTTAATGGCTGTAAGTTGATAGCAAGTTTAAATAGATTGGCAATTCCCAACATGCTGAATCCTTGGCACACTTATTTTTTGATTGTGGTTATTCAAGATGCATATGGGAAACAACCTTGCACAGATTCCAGATTCAAAGAAGGGCAGATGCTTGGGATACGGAAATTAACTGGGCAGTTGGATTCTGAAAGGTAAAGGCTTCAGTCTTCAAATCAGTGCTGTTTAAATTAGCCTTGGCTGCAGGATTTTATCATGTCTGGAGAGAGAGGAATTTCAGAGTATTTGGAGGAAGACATAGGAGCTCTGATGATGTTCTAGCTAGCATTACCGATAATATTAGTTTTAGAATCTGTACTTGGAAGCTTTTCCCTCTCTTGAGAACCAAAGGCTTTGCTGCCAATGGAGTATCTCTAACAGAGTTCTTGGAAATGCTTTCCATTAGTTTTTTCTTGTTCGGATAGTTGTGTGAGGCTTTAGCTTCTTTGTATAGGTTTTTAGCTGTTTGGGTCTGTTTCCTTTGTTTTTGCGTTGGTTGGTTATAAAATGGATCAAAGTTGATAGTAAGTCATGATCTCAAGATTGTGGATATATGATCAGACTCTTGACTTCCTTTATTGAATTTTTTTATTTTTTTTTGATTAACAACTCTAAAGTGACTGTTCAAATGATTAACGAGGGCCTCCTATACGATGCCTTGATGGAAAGAATGTAGAGCTATGTTGCAGACAGCTCCATCGATGCTCAATTGTGAATACATTCCAGGAAGGCAATTGAGTGGCGAATAAGCTAGCAAACATGGTACCGGAGCAAGAAAACGAGCTGGTCATGCTGGTAACCACACTGGAGACATCGAGGACATGCTTGTAGGCTTGCAGCTGATCTAGCAGGCGGTATTGTGTTACTGACTCCTTAAACCAACCACTTGTTTCTAGGTATAAGGAATCAGTGAGAGAGACTCCCATGTGCTACTAATCCTCGGTGCCAAATTTTGAAGGGAAAATTGACTTTGCCAAACTTGCCACGTAACCTATAATGAGAGTTCCCGCAAAACCAATCCGACAGCCAAACTAGATTTGACGCCAAGAAGTGAACAACCCATGGGGGAAAAAAAAACGTTTTCTTGTTTACCACACAAAAAAACCGTTGTTTTTAGCGATGTGGTGAAGCTTTAATTGATGATGCTTTGGTATGAATGGATTTTGGCATTCAATCTAAATTATTTTCTATTTTCTAAGAAACTTGAAATGGTTACATTACTGAAATTCGATACGTGTCTACGGCAACACCAGTTTTTCTTTTCTTTGCAATAAAATATAAACATTTAGGCTTCGTTTGTTTCGAAGTAAAACAATTTGCGATGTAAGACATTTTCCTTGAAAATGATTTTGTAGGATATAAATTTTTCCGTTTTTGTTTTCCGGTGTTTGGTTGTACATGAAAAATGTTTTCCAGAAACAAATGTTTCCATCACCTTCACCCTTTTTTTTTCCTTAACGTGACTCGCTTTAAGTATTTCAAATGAACTGGGAATGTAACAATAGAGGCCTCCCGATTGTAAACGGTGAACATAGATGTTTAGAATTGGGGGTTTTGTTTGGGTGCGTAGGAATTTCTATTTTTCTTCTAAACCCCCCTCTCTCCCCCTCTCTCTCTCTCTCTCTAAAGGGAGCAAACTCTCAGAGGGGCGCTAAGAACAAAATCAAGTCTTTTGGTACGAAGTTGCCTCTGTTTCGAATTCATGTATATGCATAGTGCTCACCGGGAGCCATTAGCCAAAAACGACTTACGGGAATCTTGACAGTAAATTATTTAACATCCAAATAAATGGAGCCTAAATAGCACCGGTTCAAGACAACAAAAGATCAGGTAAATATACTAAACACACGATCTCGAAAACAGTTGGACTCAGCCATTAATGCCCCAAGGATCCTGTGGTCCTGTTTTTCCCTTTTTTTTCTTTTGCCTGCTTATACTTTGACAATTGACTTCATTCTTTGAATGCTCTGCAACCAAATCTGCACATAAATTGAATTGGGTCCTTAGGCTTACCCTCTTTGATGTCATTTGGCTTTGATTTGAAGGCATGGTTCCCCAGCAAAACAGGTATAGGGGGGCTACTGTTTAAGTGGTATTCTACGCAGCCACTTTGTGCATATTGCCAAAAGTTAGGTCTGTTCCAATCCTCCCCCACACATACCCCTAATGATTGAGAACCACCTGGGTTCTGTAATTGTTGTTGTGTAAATGCAGCAATTAATTACGTTAAAATATGTATCAAACTCAAATATAGTATATCTCTGTTGTACAATTAGCAAGAGTTAGGTTTCTGAAAAGATCAAGTAATTTATTAATGGATATAACCATATGTATTCGCCACACAAATAGAAGCATAGCAGTTCCATCGCAAGAAAACTAATCTTCGATGTCTAAAGACAATGTAAATGAAGCGAAACACTAGAGAGCAAGGCAGGCAGAATATGATAACCTCGTGACACAACATTCTTCAGCTTCACCCCTTCCTTGCTATCTACTGTCTACTCCTCTTCATACTCCGTTTCTTTCGAGTTTCTTCAGCTTCTCCTCTTCCTTGCTATCTACTGTCTAATCCTCCTCGTACTCCGCTTCTTTCGAGTTTCTTTAGCTTCCTCTTCTTTAGGATCTTCTAACACATGCCACTTACTATCCCCATTTCCCTTTGTCATTATCCTTGGAGAGGCCAAAAGAAAATGTTCCACATATGTTGCTATCCCTTTTTGCTCCTTGTTTTCCCACTCGTAGCCAGTAGGCTTAACCAAACTTTCCTCATAGGCAACTGCCACCAAAGAGGTTTCGTGATTGGATGGCTTAGGAACATCCCTATCCAAATCGCCATTAGAATTGTACACGTTAACATGCCCACTATCACACCCAATGTGTTCTGTCATTAGAATTTTACCATCTTTTGTACAACAAAACGGCACGAACATACTACAAACCATGAAGGTCTTATTAATGACGAACCTAACGATCAAAGGAAAAGATACATTGGGGCGTAATAAAGTTAGTACTATTATAGGCAAACCAATGAAGTTGTCCGTTCACAACTGGCCCCGAACAGATTGTGTGTTTTTTATAAGGGAAACGAACCTCTTTCCAATACTTTCTTTGCAAATTCCCAACCATTACGAATTTATCAAAAGCCATGACGGCCTTGTACCCATTCGTAGAGGAATCATAACAAGGCCCACAAGTAATTGCACGACGAAGCATCAACTGATGGTATGACAAGACTTCCTTGAAATATCCATTCAGTGGATTCCATAAATACAAATCCGCCTTAAGCCCCAAAAGAAACAACCCATTACACGAACCATAGATTTTAACTTCACTATGATGAAGATGCTTATTTTGTTCCCATGGTGTTTGAACCTTTTCCACATAGCATTGTTGGTCTATGGAACGAAAGGAAAAGGACCTATCATTCAACCTGGACATAACAAGAACCTTTTGTCTTTTTGCTGGGCTATTAGGTTTGAATCGGATATCAAAGAAGAACACTGTTTGGAAATGCACCTTAATCGACAGAGAGAATCATGAGGTAATCTTGAGATAATTTCGAGGATAATTTCTTCTGGGATGTTTGGGAAATTGTTGGGATCCGATTTTAATTTGATTTTCTTGGTCGTTTCCCCAGGTCTGCTGCTTCTTCCTCCTCGTTGCTCCATTCTTTTTGAAATCTGTTTAGGAGACTAGGCTTTCATAAAACTGCTTTTTATAAGGACCGAAGATGCTTATCGTGCTAGTAAAATTGGAAAATTTATTGGGCTAAGTATGGGCCGGTCCAGAAAACTGGACCTATTTCGCCATTAGCTCTAGTCCGATATAATATTATTTTAAAATCTGAATAAAAAGTTAGACGATTGGATAGAGTATCTATAGGTTTCGGATTAAGCTTTTTTTTGAGGTAACTCTTGAAAAAATATTTTACATTTAATCAACAGCTCGGATCATTTGTATGGGATCCATGGTGGGGTCCTATAACACAATATGTGCACAGATTGTTTGTGTGTGTCAAGGCCGGCTTATAAGTTTTGGAAGCTAGAAGCGAATGTCTTGAATGAGGGCTGACTATATTTTTCGTAGAAAACTTGGTTTACAAAGGGTTTCATAAAAAAAAACCATTACAAAATAGAAGCATATAATTATCCAAAAAAATACAACCATTTCAATATTTCAAAATCCATCCTTCGAAAATTAATCTTCTTAATTCCATTTCATTCCATTGTCTATCCCATTCTATCAAACCAAATGTACCCTAATAGGTTATGGCCTATGGTAGTTGATAATCAGTGTATTCCACCATTGGATCTATTTTGTGGCTCCTACTCCGTAGCATATAAAAACTTGGAGTTAACTACTACTCCGTAGAATAGTGGTCAAGACCGAGTGTCGATCCTCAAGGACAGTATGGCTAAGTTACGCTAAATTCGATTAACTCCTAAATTAATTCGGACATGAAAAGTTGGGTTGATTTGATTTTGAGAAATGATTAAATAAAGAAAACAATTAAAGTATGAGTTTGAAAGTTGATGGGAAAAAGATCTAGGTTTTCGAATCCACTCCGACCACGTAACAACGATATACATAGGCTAGGTTTAATTATTCGAATCAGAAGAGATTATCGTTAGGACTTGCAAACCCTTTGGATAATCGTCAAGAAAATAATTGCGTTGTTAAAAGGTATAGACTATCCCATAGCACGGACCGTCTCAGAAGCACGGTCAGGCCGCCTAACGGCACGATCCGTCTTACGAGCATAATCTATCTCAGAACTCCAACCACAATCGATGAAAACCATTGTATAACTCGTATTTGAAAGCGCGCATACAAATACTCAATAGATTTAAACCATTAAAAATCATTCCGTTTGATCAAAACAAAATGGGTTCTTAGTCATACAATCTATCCGAATAATAAACCAAAATCCTACGCATAAACCGAGTTACTTGATATGAAGTTTCATCTTCCCCTAGATAAAGGATTTAGCCGGTCATGGAAGCCGAGATCATGCGTAGCTTTTTCCTCAGCCGAATGGTCTCTTGTTCGCAGCCCTGTTCCGTCCTTCGTTCTCTGTTCTTCCCGCAGTCAAGAGCCTCCGAAAAACCTTTTGTCCACTTCTTTTATAATTGCCGTGCCAGACTTTCCTTGCCAGGCCATAACATGCTTAATAATAGAGTTATTAAACCCTAGGTCCTTAGACTTTGGAACATGCTATGAGCTGGTCTCTAAACTTATTAAAGTTCACACTTTAACTCATTAAAATGTCAGGCGTCCAAATATCTACAAACACAAGAGACGCATCACTAATCTCCAAATAACAATGTAAATAGACTTAACAAGGCATAAATTAGAAGGATTAAATGGGTGCTTTTCAACACGCATCAGACTTAAAACAATTTTTTTGGGGGGCCATATATACATACATATATATGGGGAAAATGACGGCCAATAACATATTTTGATAATTAATATTTGTCAATGACATTTTCAGAATTAACAAATGTTCTTACCATATCCTTAACGGGTATTAATTATCAAAACATATCACATGCCATCATTTTCCCCCATATATATATATATTTATTTATTTATTTATTGGGGTCTTAAAATTTTTTGGGCCCTCATTTTTAGCTTTTTTTGGGATCCATAGCACATGCTTTTCTCACCTATCCTCTAAACCGGCCCAGTGTAGACTTTCTATACTAATATTTACAACATTATCGTTAGGAGAATTGCTTGGGTAGTTAAACTTGCAATTTGGTGGTATTCACTGTTCGTTGAGTTTCTACAAAGATGTGTTTGTTATCTGAATTTAGGTGGCTGCTGTATGAGGTGAATATTCAACTCCCACCCACGCGCTGTCAATGCTTGTGTTGGGCTAGACCATAGTGGATTCTGCCCAGCTTTAATTGAAGGGTGATTTACGGGCCGGTCCAAATTTTGGACCCAAATTCCCACCTACTTCAGCCAAATTTCCAAAGGTACGTCTATGAATCTTGCATAGGGCTGTCCACGGGTCGGGTTTGGTCGGATTCGGGTCGGGTTGGACCCGATCTGACTTTTGTCGGATTATTGAAACACTCACCCGAAACCGACCGAACTTGTAGTCGGGCTCTGACTGAATTCTTGTCGGGTGGATTTTGGTCGGGTTAGCGGGTTGGGCCAAACGCCCAAACATTTTCAGAGTGTAATTGCAGACTTTGCAGTCCATTCTTCAACCAAATCCACCCGAACAACAATTCCATTCTTCAGCCAGAAAGCAAAAAAAAAAATGGAAACTTTGCAATCACAGACCACTGAGACCAGATCGTAATCACGATTCACAACAAAATATTACAAAATCATGATTAACAATCACAGATCTACAAAACAAAATCTGAAAATCAAATTTTTGATTCCAAAATTATAACAGCCCAGAAGAAGAGGAGCGACTACGAAGTACGAACCTTAGTTCTCTTTCTAAAAACCTTCGGTCTAAAACAGATCTACAAAGTACAAACCTTCGTTCTTCTTCTTCTCCTTCTCGACGTCATTGAGGACGAGGTGGAGACGCCACCGAAGCCGGCGGAGGACTGGTGGGAAAGCTAGCGGAGTGTGTGGTAGCGGGCGTTTGGGAGGAGAAGAACTGGACTGTGGGAAATGGAGGAGGAGTGGAGGAGAACGCCATTCGATCGTCTGGTGAGGAGTGGTGTCGGCTGCGTCTGGGAGCAGAGAAGTGGGGAATGGCAGAAATGGGGATTAGGGGTTTTTTTTTCAGTTTTATACTAAATCCGTCGGTCGTATCGGATCACCCGAGAAATAATCTGGTGCATCCGACACCCGACCGACCAACTAAAAAATCCGAGAAAATGGACCCGAATCCGACCGATCGGGTTGATCAGATCCGTCCATTGCCTTCATTTTTCGGTCGGGTCGGGCCGGGTGGTCGGGTGGGTCAGGCCTGTGGACAGCCCCAATCTTACATACTTCTCTACCTAAAATACCTGACCGCCTACACACATCACTCCACCGCCAAAACCATCTACCTCTCTACACACAGCACTTCCATGACTTCCCCCCTTCGTCCAGAGTCCACAAAGACGGCACCATATATCGAACACTTCCCCCAACCCGAATTCGCCTCGCCCTCTGATGACCATGTATTACCGGTCCAGTCCAAAGACGTCCTCAGATCGGGAAGAAGCAAACGTGGCCGGAGAAGTGTTCCGACCACTGGACATGTACACCGTCATTTCTGATTCTTGGCCAGACATCGAGACCAAGAAGTTCTTCCCAAGAACTTATGATCCATAGTTAGAGCATATCTGCCAAATTTCAAGACCCACTCCTAGCCAATCAAGTCTGTTCGAGGGTTTTACACATATCTGCATATAAATCCCTCTCTTGGCATGAAAAATCTTTTTGAATTTTAAGGTGAATCTGTACATAATTTTAAGGTGAAAAGTCTCTTCAAATAATTTGTGGATACTGTACGTTTTGGTTTTGGCCTTCAATTTACGAGAGACAAAAAGAGATGGGAAAAAAGAAGATGAATGAATTGGTGAGGTTTGGGATGGATATGAACGAACACTTAAGACAAAGGTGAGTCACTAATTCCTCTTTGGTTTGTTGGCAAGAGAGAATTGGGTTACTTTTATATGTGAACTCTGTACGTGAAATTAGTGAAATTAATTTAGTTAAATTAGTGAAATTTTGCTACAAAAATTCATCGGCCGGAGGTGATTGTTGGCCAGAAGTGGTTTTGGGGTTGAGGTTAGTGAAATTTGAGAAATACGGAGTAGTGAATTTCACCAACTTTTTAAAGTAGTGAAATTTCGCCGCAAAATTTCATCGGCCGGAAGTGGTTGTGGGGTGGAGGTTAGTGAAATTTTGCCGGAAAAATTCATCGACCGGAGGTGGTGGCCGGCCGGAAGTGGTTGTGGGGTGGAGGTTAGTGAAATTTAAGAAATAGTGAATTTTACTAATTTTTTTGAAGTAGTGAAATTTTGCCGGAAAAATTCATCGGCCGGAGGTGGTCGCCGACTGCCCTAAAGTGGTTGTGGGGTGGAGTTTGTGAAAATTTAAGAAATAGTGAATTTCAATAATTTTTTGAAGTAGTAAAATTTCGCTAGAAAAATTCATCGGCTGGAAGTAGTTGTGGGGTGGAGGTTAGTTAAATTTGAGAAATAGTGAATTTCACTAATTTTTTTGAAGTAGTGAAATTTCGCCAGAAAAACTAATCAGTCGGAGGTGGTCGTTAGCCGAAAGTGGTCGCGGGGTGAAGGTGGTAGAGGGTGATGAAAACATTGAAAATATAATAAATTGTGAAATCATATTTAGTTAATGGTAAAAGAGTAATCTTCATATGAAATTATCCTTAGAGGTAAATAAAAATTAAGTTCATCCATAATGGGGATTAAGTACTAGTTTTCTAGACCTACAGTTACTTTTCTGTTAATTGAACTCATGTTGTTCGGCTAAATAAGCCACTTGGCTTATTTTTTTGTCCTTATTTAATTTTTTTCGTATTTGTTAGTTTTTGTCAATTTTTAGGGGATTATTGCTTCTTCATGACAGAGGAAGCTAAAAAGTAAATAATTACGATCGAAATCCAATTTTTTTAATAAATATGAAAAAATTGGCTTATTTTTATCTTTATTCAAAAAAATTAGATTTCAATCGTAATTTTTTACTTTTTAGATTCCTCTCGTCATGACGAAATAATAATCCCCAATAAATTGACAAAAAACTAACAAATGCAAAAAAAAAATTAAATAAGGACAAAAAAAAAGCCATTTGGCTTATTTAGCCAAGCCAAACAACCAATTTCTTTATAGTGAACGATATGATTGTTCTCCCGGATTAGTTGATTTATTGGGCCGGAGGCTGAGTTAGCAAAAAATGATTAGTGTCAAGAGTGAGTGTGCTTAATTCTTCACTTTGGTTCTCTTTTTCAACATAAAAGCATTGTAGCCTCCGTTTGTTTGGGCGTAAAATGTTTCCCTGTAAAATATTTTACCTATTTTTCGGTATTTGGTTGTATTCCATTAATTGAATGAAAATAACTATAACTTACCTTTAAATTTTCCGAAAGTTATTTTCCAAAAGAAACCTGTTGCCTTCTACTGTAATTCTCACTACTCAGTTTTTTCGATCGTCAGTCCTGACCCATATTCAATTTCAATATTCTCATCCCCCCACCCACACACACACACAATTTTGTTAATTTCTAAAAATATTTTCAAGTACCAATCAAATACCAGAAAGTAAGCAAAACTATGTTTGTTGAGATAAAAACCGTGAGCAATACCTCTGGGAGTTTGAATATTGCTTCAACATTTGACCAATCGGATTGCAACTCCCAGATTCATGCTAGACATCTTCTCGTTTGTGAAACTCAAAGCAGCTTGTTCTTTCAAAACCCAAAGCCCCTAATGTTTTGACTGCTGTGTTTTTTATGTCGTACCCTAGTTGAAAAGAAAAAGCCCTTTTCATATTGTAGCTTTCCGGTCGATCAGTGTATTGATTCGTCACTCCATCTGCTTTTATTTTATTCGGCTGCCACAATTGATCAGTTGATCCCCGATGGATGCAAGTTTAATAAGCCGATCAATCCGCTCCAATAATAATAAAAAACACTCACTCTCAATTACAAATATACGACTCATTCCACTTTAATTCTGTACAGACTTGCTACGCTTAGAAAAATAAAAAAGAAATTACAACTCGATAAATAATGGGATACAAGTAAATGTGCGATTTGTCAAATGAAATTGCCAACCAAAAGGAAGCACGGACACTTTCTTTACCCTTGTCACTTGAGAAATCGCAACATAGTCCAGAACATAATGGTTGTCTTGGTTGCAAAGGGGTCGAAAATACGATAACACTTTCTTTAAGTGTACATCTAGTGAGTGGATTCTAGAGGAACAAGTCCTCCCTGTCAATTCCCGAAAGCAACAAACCACTACACAAACAGTTTATGTGCCGATAAGACGAACTCTGTGTCCATGGTTTACAAACCATTTTTTTTCCCATAACCTTCTTCCTCAATGGAGGAAAATATTGGGGAACCAAATAAACGAAGTTGGACATGATGAAAACTCTATCTTCTGATTTTTTTTTCTTAACTATCAGCAATAAGTTGTTTAATTTGCATACCATTACGTACCTAATCGAATTACACTAGCATAAAAATTTTCTGTTTTGAAACAGGGGTTGGCACCTACCGCCCCTTTTCTCCATGTGGCTCCGCCTCTAATTTAGCCCACTGCCCACCTAGTGGCTAAGATGACTTGAAATAAATTAAGTGAGAGAAACTCCCCCCGGCTACAAATCCTTTAGTTTTGCCAAAATTTCTGTCAAATTTTGATATAACTATTTCCACTGGGAAGTCAAGTTTTGACAAAGTCATTCTTGGTGTCAATTTTTGACGAAAAAAATTTAAGTTTGCCAAACTTGCTAGGTAACCTTTAAATTGAGTTCCCGCAAAACCAATCCTCCAACCAAACAGCTAAACTAGATTTGATGCCAAGAAGTGAACAACACATGGGGGAAAAAAAAAAAAAAAAAAACATTTTGTTGTTTGCCATACAAAAAACCTGTTGTTGTTTAGCAATGTGATCAAGCTTGAATTGACGATGATTTGGTATGAGTTGAGAGGAAAATGGACCTGCCGGAGTTGGACATCGAGACTTAGTGTTGCGGCAGCATGACACTCTGGAGATGGGAATCGACTTGTAACAGTAAGCGTAGGATTTTGGCATTGAATCTAAAAGGCCGTTATGTGTATTTTCTAAGACACTTGAAATGGTTAAATAAATGAAATCCAGTTTTCTTTTCGTCAGATATAAAACATATAGAGGCAACGGATCAAAAATATAACCATATGTATTCGCCACATAAATAGAAGCGTAGCAGTTCCATTTCAAGACAACGTAAATGAAGCTAAAACTAGAGAGCGCGGCGGGCAGAATCTGATAACCTCGTGTTACAATATTCTCCGGCTTCTCCTCTTCCTTGCTATCTAACACTCCGCTTCTCTGGAGTTTCTTCAGTTTCCTCTTCTTCAGGATCTTCTTACAAATGCCACTTACTATCCCCCTTTTCCCTTTGTCATTATCCTTGAATTGGCCGAAAGAAAATGTTCCACATATGTTGCTATCCCTCTTCGCTCCTCGTTTTCCCACGTGTAGTCTGTAGGCTCAACTAAACTTTCCTCATACGCCATTGCCACCATAGAGTAATTGTAATCGGAAGGTCTGGGAACATCTTTATCCAAATCGCCATTAGAATTGTATACGTTAACACGCCCAGTATCATACCCAATGTGTTCTCTCAATAGAACTTTACCATCTTTTGTACAACATAACGGCTCAAACATACTACAAACCCTAAATGTCTTATTAATGACGAATCTAACATTCCAAGAGTTTTGCACACCGTATGCCTCCATCACCCATACTTCGACATTGCTTTGGCGATGATGTTAAATATTGGAAACAGAAGACTGAATATTATTGCTGAAGAACTGAATACATTGACTCATGATAACATGCTCTATTTATAGAGCTAACCACCAACAGCTAATTCCTAACAAAGTGCTAACAGACTCAGTAAATAATGCAACAAACTCCAACTTACTCCTAAAGACTAGGTAAAAGATAAGACTTTCCTAAAGACTAGGACAATAGAACAACTGACTCACGTGCATTTTTCCAACAATCCCTCCCTTAAACTGATGTTTCAACATCCTGTTTAGTGAAGGGATCATCCAAAGTGCAAACACCAAGCATCTTCCTTAGTTTCAGAAATGCAGACAATTTGAGGGTCTTGGTAAATATGTCAGCAACCTGGTCTTCACTCTTGCAGTAAATAAGATCAATTACACCATCATTTGTGAGGTCTCTTAAGAAGTGAAACTTCACATCAATATGTTTGCTTCGACCATGTAGAACAGGATTCTTTGAGAGCTTTATTGCTGAACTGTTGTCACAATAAATGAGAGTAGACCCTTCTTGCTCAAAATGTAGCTCTTTAAGAATTTTCCTTAGCCAAATAGCTTGACAAGCACAAGCTGTTGCAGCGACAAATTCAGCTTCAGTGGTTGATAATGTTACGATTGGTTGCTTCTTCGATGACCATGAAACAGCTCCTGTCCCCATCATGAAAACATACCCAGATGTGCTTTTTCGATCCTCTGAATCTCCTGCATAATCACTATCTGTGAAACCAAGCAAATCTGATTTTTCTCCCTTCTTGTAGAACAGCCCAAACTCCTTAGTACCTTGCAAGTATCGAAAAACTCGTTTTGCAGCCAAGAGATGAAACTCCGTCGGACGCTCCATGTATCTACTAAGGACACTTACAGCATGCATTATATCAGGCCTTGTTGCAATCAAATACATTAAGCTCCCCACTATCTGCTTGAAAAGCGTATTGTCAACCATCTTTCCTCCATTATCTTTGTTTAGCTTCAAGCCAAACTCAGATGGTATAGACACAGGATTACAATCCTTCATCTGAAATCTATCCAAGATTTCTCGCACATACTTCTTTTGAGAAATAAAAATGCCACTAGGGAGCTGCACCACTTCGATACCAAGAAAGTAATGCATCATACCAAGATCAGACATCTCAAATTCAGACATCATGGACTCCTTAAATTTCTCAAACATGGCACTATCATTTCCAGTATAAATCAAATCATCGACATATAAGCACACAATTAGCATTCTCCCTCCATCTTCAATCTTTATGAAAAGTGTATGTTCGTAAGGACATTTTTGAAATCCTTCCTTCAAAAAATAAGTTTCTATACGATTATACCAAGCCCGTGGAGCTTGCTTTAATCCATATAGAGCCTTCTTTAATTTATACACTTTATGCTCATTTCCAAGTTTCACATAACCAGGAGGTTGATCGATAAATACCAGTTCTTTCAAATCTCCATGGAGGAATGCCGATTTCACGTCCAACTGGAAGATAGGCCATGAGTTTTGAGCTGCCAATGCGATCACCAATCTGATTGTGTCATGCCTTGCAACCGGAGCAAAGACTTCTTTGTAATCAACACCAAACTCTTGTTTATAGCCCTTGGCCACCAAACGCGCCTTGTACTTGTCAACTTCACCGTTCTCCTTCAGCTTTGTCTTGTAAACCCACTTTACACCAATTGTTTTGTGCCCTTTTGGAAGATCAGATAGCTCCCAAGTATCATTCTTTTCGATGGCTGCAATTTCAGCATCCATAGCCTTCCGCCATTTTGATTCTTTGACAGCGCTTTCGAAAACTGTAGGATCACAATCTGAAAATAGAGCAAAATGAGTGAGTGGATCATCAGATTGATCAATTCCAGGTACTTCATAATCCGACATCCATGCTGGCCTCTTCCGAACACGATGAGAACGTGATCCAGCTGCTGCTTCAACCTGTTCGTCAACTTCTGGTGTTGTTGGTGTGATTTCAGAGGCCATAGGAGCTTCATTTTGGGGATTCTCAAGAGTAGCAATTGCTGGAACAAGTCGTTGCTTGGACTGATTTGCTTCATCATCATTTTCTCCATCAAAACTTGTTGGAATTTGTTCTCCAACAACATTTGTATTCCACGGCCAGGTTTGTGCTTCATCAAAAATGACGTCTCGGCTGATGAGAATTTTCTTAGTGATAGGATTGTAAAGCTTGTAAGCTTTTGATTGATCACTAACACCAAGAAAAATGCATTTCTCTCCCTTATCATCAAGCTTTTTCCTCTTCTGATCTGGAATATGGGCATATGCCACACACCCAAAAATTCTGAAATGATCTACCGCCGGTCTTCGTCCGCTCCATGCTTCCTCTGGTGTCATGTTTTGAACAGCAAGTGTGGGACTTCTATTCAAAACATGAGTGCTCCAATTAACTGCTTCGGGCCAGAAATTCTTCGGAATACCACTCCTTCTTAGAAGGCTTCGCACCATATTCATTATAGTGCGATTCTTCCTCTCACACACGCCATTTTGTTGGGGCGTATAAGCTGCTGTAAGCTGTCTCTTGATACCATGGGTCTCACAAAAATTTGCAAATTCATGTGAGTTATATTCTCCACCACGATCTGTGCGAAGAATTTTTATCGGGCTGCCAACCTCTTTCTCAACAAGTGCTTTATAGCTTTTAAAGGCTGCAAAGGCTTCAGATTTTTCTTCCAAAAAATAAACCCAGATTTTACGACTATAATCATCAATGAAGGAAATTATGTATCTTTTACCTCCATTAGAGCATGGCGTTATTGGCCCACAGATGTCGGAATGAACAAGCGCCAATGACTTCTTCGCTCTCCATGATGGTCCTTGTGGAAATTGATTACGGTGTTGTTTGCTAACAACCCATTCTTCACAAACTCCAGACGGAGCTGCAATTTGAGGAAGACCAATCACCATATTTTTCTGTTGTAAGGTCTTCAATCCACCAAAGTTTAGGTGACCATAGCGAAAATGCCATAGCCATGCCGCATCCCGCACCTTTGCTGAGAAGCATGAATGATTGGTGTTGTGGAGATGAAGCGGGAACATGCGATTCGCCGTCATGTTAACTTGAGCAATTAAGCCCAACTTTGCATCTTGAATTTGACAAACTCCACATTTGATAGAAATCTCGTATCCCTTTTCTTGCAACTGACCCACACTAAGCAAGTTGGTCTTTAAATCTGGCACAAAAAGAACATTAGAGATAGTGTGGGTGAGATTTCCTTTGGGCTAGATAGTAACACTTCCTTTTCCCATAACAGCCACCGTGGAATTGTCGCCGAACTTAACAGTGTTATGGAAAGATTCATCCAAGTTAGAGAACAACTTCTTATCCCCACACATGTGATTGCTGCAGCCAGTGTCTAAATACCACATGTTCTGTGGAGTTTCTTCCTTCACGCGACACACCATCAAAAGAGACACCTCTTCTTCTTTTTCTGCAAAGTTAGTTCTTTCGCCACTTTGTCTATTCAAATTAGTACGGCATTCGGACTGATAATGACCATACCTATGACATTTGTAGCATTCAACATTGGACTTGTCTGCTGACTTTGGTCCATAAGAAGTTGAGTGAAAACCACCACGTCCTCTTCCTCTTCCTTGAAATTGATTCTCTTGATGCTGATGATGTTGTTGGTTTCCACGATCATTGTTGCCTCTGCCTCCTCTACCTCGACCTCTGCCTCCTCGTCCTCTATCAGCTCTACTTGTTGTAGAGTGATTTTCTGATGAGGCCTTCAATGCTTGTTCCTCTTTCTCCTGTTGGTTAATTTTTTGCTCATGAACCAACAAAGAACTCTGTAATTCATCAATTGAAAGTTCATCAATATCATTAGCTTCTTCTATGGAGCAGACAACAAAATTAAATTTTGTTGCCATGGATCGAAGAATCTTTTCAACAACGGTGACATCGGAGGTCTTGTCGCCATGGATCCGCATCTTGTTGACGATTGTCATCGTTCTTGAAAAATAATCTGTAACGGACTCTCCTGATTTCATTCGAAGCATTTCGAACTCCGAACGAAAGGCTTGAAGCTGCAGCCTCTTTGCCCTTGCTGATCCTTGGTACTTCTTCTTCATAGAATCCCAAATATGCTTGGCGCTGTCCTTGCAAAGAATGGTTTCCAAGATTGAGCGATCAATAGCTTGGAAGAGATAATTCTTTGCTTTGAGATCTTTCAACTTCAGCCCATCAAGCTCCGCCTTTTGCGCATCTGTCAGCACAACACCTTCAGCTGGTTCTGCTACTCCAGAAACAACCACCGTCCAGTATTCTTTGGACCTTAAGAAGTTCTCCATGAGCATGCTCCAATGATCATAGTGACCATCAAAGCGTGGAATGGTTGGCTGCGCAAAAGTTTCTGAAGCCATCGTTTTCTTATGCTGCTGCACAGCGGAAAAACAAGTGAAGTAAAAGAAGCAGTAAAGCTGCTGCTATACCCACTCTCTATCTCACTTTTCTCACTCGGTGGCTCTGATACCACTGTTAAATATTGGAAACAGAAGACTGAATATTATTGCTGAAGAACTGAATACATTGACTCATGATAACATGCTCTATTTATAGAGCTAACCACCAACAGCTAATTCCTAACAAAGTGCTAACAGACTCAGTAAATAATGCAACAAACTCCAACTTACTCCTAAAGACTAGGTAAAAGATAAGACTTTCCTAAAGACTAGGACAATAGAACAACTGACTCACGTGCATTTTTCCAACAGATGACGAATCATACAGAGGCATCCGTCCAAAACCCCCAACCCAAGCAAAATAAATTCATCCCCATCCTTAGACGGCTTTGGCATTGGTACCTTTTTGAATTCATCAACCAGTGGATCAAACGAAAAGATACTATGGGCCGAAAGAAAGTTAGTATTACAGGCGAACCAATGAAGTTGTCCATTCAGAACTGGCCCTGAACGGATTGAGCTAATATTAAAAGGGAAGCATACCTCCTTCCAATATTTTCTTCGAAAATTACCAACCATTACGCATTTACAGTCACAAGGATCATGAGGAGTCAAAGCCATGACGGCCTTGTACCCATTAGTAGAGGAATCATAACAAAGCCCAGAAGTAATTACAGAACTACTTAAATATCGATGTGTCAACCGATGGTATGACAAGACTTTCTTGAAATACCCATTTAGTGGATTCCATAAATACAAATCCACCTTAATCCCCAAAAGAAACAACCCATTACACGAACCATAGATGTGAACTTCACTATTACGGAGATCCAGATTTTTTTCCCATGGTGTTTGAAGCTTTTCCACATAGCATTGTTGGTCTATGGATTGAAAGGTAAAGGACCAAGACTCATACATCTGGTACATAACAATTACCTTTTGTCTTTTTGACAGGGTTATTAGGTTTGAGTCGTTTATCAAAGAAGACCACTGTTTAGAAACGCACCTTAATCGACAGAAAAAATCATGGGGTAATCTTATTCTTGAGAGAATTTCGATGATGATTTCTTCTGGGATGTTTGGGAATTTGTTGGGATCTTCCGATTTTAATGCGACAGTCTTGTTCGTTTCCATAGGTCTGCTGCTACTGATGCTGCTGCTACTGCTGCTGCTGCTTCCTCTTCCTCGCTCCATTCTTGTTAAACTGTTTACGAGGCTAGGGTTTTTATAAAACGCATTTTGTAATAAGAACCAATGATTCTTATCTCTTGCCATATATAAATAAATTGGTAAAACTATTTATTCAAGTCCACAGGCCCCCCCACACATCAGTTAAATTGGAAAAAAATTATCGGTGGTTTGGAGCACTCACATGTGGTCTTCTAATATTTCTGGAAAGTCCACCAATAAGTATATCAATTTTATTAACGAAAATGCAATGAAACTTGTCCATAAAAGCGTTCATAAAAAAAATTGGATGGTTAAAAGAATCTGAACCTATCAATTCCTTTTCATGTTCATGTTTCATGAACCCTATTAATCCTAATTTTATAAAAGAAAATAAATTATATAAACCAGCGGTGTAAACATTTATTTTCTTCAAATCAATTACATTGAGTCACGTCATCAAAGCAGTGGTCCCAATTAATAGAACATGATGACATGTGCACAATGTAATTAATTTGGAGTAAATAAATGTTTACACCGACGGTATAAATAATTTAATCTCTTTATAAAAATGTCTGTTGTTGAGAGATGGGAAGTCACCATAGTCCAAAACCATTAAATAATTAGGGTGAGTTTGGATTAAATGTCATGCCCGTGAAAAAAGAAAAAGATAACATATAAAAAATAAACTGTTTACCATTAAAAGATAACCATTAAAAGTCAATTGACTTTTTTTTTTGTCTTTATTTAATTTTTTGGTGTAAAAAATAAAAAAATAACATATAAAAAATATTTATTTGTAATTTAAAATTACACAAATTCCCTTATAATTCTTTTTTTTAACACGAAAGAGTAAGAGAGTAATTTCACTTACCACATTCACTAGACAATTGTTGACTAGGGCGGGGTATGAGAACCATCTTAAATACACACACTTAACCCAAACTCCCGATGTGGGAGCCAACCTAGCTAGATCTTATAAAAATGTCTGTTGTTGAGAGATGGGAAGTCACCACGTGACAGTAGTCCAAAACCATTAAATAATTAGGGTGGGTTTGGATTAAATGTCAAGCCCGTGAAAAAAGAAAAAGAAAGATTAAAAGTCAATTGACTTTTTTTTTTTTTGTCTTTATTTAATTTTTTGGTGTAAAAAATAAAAAAATGATATATAACAAATATTTATTTGTAATTTAAAAATACATGAATTCCCTTATAATTCTCTTTTTTTTTAACACAAAAGAGTAAGAGAGTAATTGTTGACTAGGGCGGGGTATGAGAACCCTCTTAAATACACACACACACACACACACTTAACCCAAACTCCCGATGTGGGAGTCAACCTAGCTAGATCACATGCCCAAAAGCCTGCGACCTCGTTTGTTTCGGGGATTTTGAATTTGGATTTGTAAGTAATGTGTAGAGAGAAACAAAGTAATAATTGAAAATATGGATAATGATTAAAGATAGATTGAGAAAAAATGACAGTAATAATTAAAAATATAAGTAATGAATGAAGAATAAAATAAAATAATAATTAGAATTAGAATTCAAAATACAAAACTCTTAACCAAACAAGATTTGCCTTGTTCGTTTTTGGGTCTCAAAGCCCCTAGGTAAGGTATTTAATAAATTTTCTCTATCTACCACTCACAACTCACTGCATTCTTTTAAACTTAGAAGTCTGAAACTTACTTCAGTATTTTTTATTTTTCGTAACTTTTTGACTTGATTTTAGGGTTAATTGTTTGTCAAGACGAGACGAATCAGAAAGTATAAAAATATGGACCAATGTTGAAAAAATTCAAATAAGACGGTACTTAAGTTTCAAAAGATAGTTGTTTGATACTATTTTAGTCTTTCGCGAACCTTTTTTTTTGGTTTTGTCATAATTTTGGAGTACTTTTTAGACTCATCTCGTCTAGACTAAAAGCATGATTAATCCCAAAAGAGGGAGGGATAAAGGAAAGGATAATCACAACTCGCAAGAACCTTATAGCATCTTCAATCCTTACCCATTTTGTTATCCATACCCAAAATTTGAGTAAAAAATTTATGCTTTGTTTGGTTTGTTGTTTGAAATATTTTTTTGAAAAATTGTGGGGGTAACAAGTAGAGAGAGGTAGAGGGAGAAATGTTAGAAGTAGGGGGAATCTAGGGAGAATTTAGGGGGAATTTTTGAAAATTTTTTTTTGAAAAGGGAAAGGAACAAGGCATTAAAAATCCATCTCCAATGTTATACCCATTTGTCTACTCATTTTGAGTTTCACCCATTTTCTCATTCAAATTTAAGGAGACTCAAACCCAAACCCATTTTTTTCAAAACCTATTTTCACTCTCATTAATTACAAGTGTGCTATTCAAGAATAGATTTGAGTACAAACATGGATTTAGCATTGGAGATGTCTTATCCAAATCAAATTTTTGACTAAAATTTATATCCAAATTTTAGTAAAAAAAGGGGTAAAGATTGGAGATGTTATTAGAAACAAAGAAATACTCCATGAAAGATCCCAAAAGTTTTTTTTGATAACCAAGATCCCAAAAGTTGCAGGGGAAATTGGAGTTCAGTGGAACAAGGGGCAAATAAGTCACAAACCGTGGCCTACTTTTTTGAAATTATGATTCTGCTTTGTTTGGATTGGAGTTTGAAATTTTTTTTGAAAAATAGTAGGGGTAATAACTAGAGAGATGGAGAGAAAAATTGAAAAATCCTAGCTCGCCTAGGTTTATAGATTTGCTATTTTTAAATCTCAATCAATGATTCACCAAACAATAACTAAACAAATCACACAAACGAAAGCAACCAAACAACAAACGCAACGATATACGTGGAAAACCCTAAACGGGAAAAAACCACGGGAAGGAATCAAACCCTATAAACATTGTGTAGTTACAAGTAATCTTACCCTACGATTTGAATCCTCACAATCGAGTCTAAGACCTACTTGCCGAATCCACGTTCACCACACCCAGTGTTTGACCGCCGCTGACTTGAATCCACAAGCCTTCCGTTTGCCTCTCGGAAATCCACCGAAGATCTTTAACTTGCCTAGGAATCCACCCAAGGCTTCTCAGAAATAGGTTGGAGATGATATTAAAACCTCTTGGAGATGGATTTTGCACTCAATGATCCATAGATCAATATGTACTCCAAGATACAAAAGCAAGAGCCCCTCTTGAAAGTTTCTTTGCTCCAAATAAAAAGTGCGACCTTT
Organism: Rhododendron simsii; assembly: GCA_014282245.1. Lineage (NCBI taxonomy): Eukaryota > Viridiplantae > Streptophyta > Magnoliopsida > Ericales > Ericaceae > Rhododendron > Rhododendron simsii. The sequence continues at coordinate 14,540,473 of CM024954.1, forward strand.
TTTTTCTTCTTCGTGATCAACCCTAGGGATGAAAACACCTCCCTATTTATAGCCTTAGATGTCCACATATCCTTACATAGAAAAAGCATCCTATATAGCCTTGGAGATGCCGAGTCTTAAAAAAAATCTTCCAAAATATTTACTGATCAATGGTAATTCAATCTTACCATGTGTCGCAAATCTTTCCGTGAGCACCAATTCCTTTCCTCCCAAGAATAAATCTTTCATTCTCTACTGATACGAAACACTCACTCTCAATTACATAAAAAGATTCCTTCCACTCTAATCTTATACAGACTCGCTATTCTTGGACAAGATAAAAAGAAATTACAACTTAATAATTAGGGATACAATTAAATGTGTGTTTTTGTCTTGGAATTTGCCAACACAGAAAGACCATGACCCATGGTCCTAACAATCTCCCCCTTTGGCACTTCCATGACAAAACACACTCAACACGAAAAACCTATCCCCTAACACAGATTGAGATCACGACCTATGAAGCTGCAGAAACACTAAAGATGCACAATCTGTTAGTCAAACCGGTAAGACGAACACATTCAATCAAGATGTAAGTTTGCAACCATGAGGTCCAATGTGCATCACTATATTTTGAAAATGCATGAACAAAGTCGTATAAACCCCAAGCAAGAATGAATCTGGAATTAAGTGCAACATGCAAAATGAGTCCATGACAATAGTGGGTGTGTGACACATCAGAAAATTTTAAGATCACCAGCCTTAGATTCAAGAGTTCTCATGTACCCTAAGAATGTCATACACACTTCCTCCCACGAAGTCAAACCAGGCATAATGACACGAATAATATCCAAGGCTTAGACATATCTCCCCCTCAATTAATAAATACTCCCCCTCAACCAATGAATATTTTGTATTGTTTCTACCAAACACATACATATACCCTTTTTTTTCTTTTTCTTGTTTTCTTTTTCCTTTTTTTTTTACCCCACTGCCTTTTGACGCGAATATTGGGAATAAGAGTATCTCATACACAATCCCCGGCTACTTAGCAAGTGGTCCAACACTGATGCCTTCACAAGGTCTATCCAATTTTTGACACGAACGCTCAGAGGGAGAGTACCTCACCCCAATTGTTCGGTACTCGATGAACGCCCGGATAAGCATTTTTTTTGTTCAACAAAATCAAGAAAACTCCGTATCCAAACAAGATGCCAAAAGGTCAATCGCCGAGGAAAAAATGAGACATACCCATGGACATGAGAGTCAACAATCCTAACTAAGTAATCTCTCTAATCCTGACGTGTAAATGTGGCGATCACAGAGTCATAAGGCATGATACAACTAATGTCCGAATGTATCACATGAGAGGAATGAACACGAAATATGCATGCATTAAAAAAAAAAGTGCAGCTATTCAAATCCCACGGCTGACTACTCACACTCGAAAAAAATGCTTAGCCCAAAAGTATTCATTGATTTTCTTTAAAAAATGAATGTTTTTTTTTTAATTTTCTTTATAAATCCTGAAATAAGCATACAAGCAAATAAACAAAAAGTACTAAAAAATAAGCAACGAAACTAAATAAATAACTCAACCCATAGCTCAAAATTATAAGAAATGTAAACCAACCTAGATTACGGAAACGAGACCAAGCCTCAAAAGGCAAGGTCGACAATGCCTCCAGATGAGCTTGTGTCATCGAGAGAGTTGGTGGACAAATCCGCATGAGGTCTCAAGTCTAACTTCCTCACCCATATAGCTCGAGTATTGAGCTTATCAATTTTTTCAGCAGTTTTACACAAATGATTTGGGTTCACATTCATATCTTTTCTATGCAGAGTCACCCTACACCTTGATTTTTGGATTCTGTCATAACCATAACCAAACAAATTGTACCTACCGTCATTTTTATTAACATGATGATAATTGGGAGGAACATTAGGGAACTCATGAAGCTTAAAGCAATTAGGTCGAATATGACCCTTCATTCCACAAAAATGACAGATAGGGATAAACTTGATAAAATCATGAGAACATTCTAAATGCGTGCGTGAAGTATTTGATGAATGCAATTTCCTACAATAAGGTCTAGTGTGTCCTTTAACTTGACAATAGTGGCATGTAAGGACGAATTTTTTATTATTTGTCTTCTTGATGTCATGTGCCTTCCTAACGTTATGTTGAACAATAGGAATAACCGGAGGTTTAAATATTACCTTTGTTGACTTCATTTCATTTACTTTACCTCCACTTTGCTTCTTTGTCTTTGGAGAATTGGGCTTTTTGTAAACATATTTGACGTTGTTCTCTTTAATGGGCAACTTGGCTTTAATGGGAGCACTGCTATTCGGCTTGATAGACTCCGTTTCTCCGTCCACCTTACGTTTTGAAGCTCCTGCCACGTATCCAAGCCCTTCTCTATTTGAAGTTACCTTTTGAACACTTAGCATTTCATTCAAGACTTGTGTACCTGTGTTCAATTTCTTAAAAATAGCATTGGCCTTGTCAAGTTCAACTTGCAATTTTGCTACTTTTGATTCAAGAACCTTGTTAGTCTCAAAAAGGCTATGCATATCATTCTTAAGATTCATATGATTGCGTTTAAGCTCATCAAGTTCATGCAATGCATCAATTTTTTCTTTCTCACACTGTTTCAACTTAGTGGCTAGTCCTAAATTACTATTTTTCTTAAAAGAACGTTTAAATTTTTCCTCAAACAAAGCTATATCTCCTATATCATATTTATCCTCACGGTCTGAAATATCACTTATATTCTCACAGTTCGAAGTAACACTATTCGCACCAGGAAACATAGATGTAGCACATGCAACATATTTGGAGCTATCAAAAATTGGAGGTTTGATAATAAATTTTCCTTCACTAGGTGAATCCATAATAGCAAATTAAAAAAAAATAAGGATCCGCTCTAGGAATAAACCTAATATTACGAGCAATCCGCTCTGATACCAATTGAAAAATCCTAGCTCGCCTAGGTTTATAGATTTGCTATTTTTAAATCTCAATCAATGATTCACCAAACAATAACTAAACAAATCACACAAACGAAAACAACCAAACAACAAACGCAACGATATACGTGGAAAACCCTAAACGGGAAAAAACCACGGGAAGGAATCAAACACTATAAACATTGTGTAGTTACAAGTAATCTTACCCTACGATTTGAATCCTCACAATCGAGTCTAAGACCTACTTGCCGAATCCACGTTCACCACACCCAGTGTTTGACCGCCGCTGACTTGAATCCACAAGCCTTCCGTTTGCCTCTCGGAAATCCACCGAAGATCTTTAACTTGCCTAGGAATCCACCCAAGGCTTTTCTGAAATAGGTTGGAGATGATATTAAAACCTCTTGGAGATGGATTTTGCACTCAATGATCCATAGATCAATATGTACTCCAAGATACAAAAGCAAGAGCCCCTCTTGAAAGTTTCTTTGCTCCAAATAAAAAGTGCGACCTTTTTTTTCTTCTTTGTGATCAACCCTAGGGATGAAAACACCTCCCTATTTATAGCCTTAGATGTCCACATATCCTTACATAGAAAAAGCCTTCTATATAGCCTTGGAGATGCCGAGTCTTAAAAAAAATCTTCCAAAATATTTACTGATCAATGGTAATTCAATCTTACCATGTGTCGCAAATCTTTCCGTGAGCACCAATTCCTTTCCTCCCAAGAATAAATTTTCATTCTCTTCTCATACGAAACACTCACTCTCAATTACATAAAAAGATTCCTTCCACTCTAATCTTACACAGACTCGCTATTCTTGGACAAGATAAAAAGAAATTACAACTTAATAATTAGGGATACAATTAAATGTGTGTTTTTGTCTTGGAATTTGCCAACACAGAAAGACCATGACCCATGGTCCTAACAAAAATGTTAGAAGTAAGGAGAATCTAGGAGGAATCTAGGGGGAATTTGGACGCGAACCCGACTCCAAAAAAGCTTGATCATCCTTCGTTCAAACACGAGTGTGTCCAGGTCATTGAGCTCTTGTAATGGCCTCGTTTTAGTTTCCGATAAAGGTTATGTCAACTTCTTGTTCAATCCATCCACTAGTGAATACAAGGAACTGCCTGCCCCTTTTCCTGAATATTCCTCGGATGATGTCTTTTATCCACCTGGGTTGGGTTATGACTCGTACACTGATGATTACAAAGTTGTGATGCCCTTTTCTATTGAAGGGCGAGTACCCAATGATGCCGCTGTTATGGTTGTAGCTGTTTATTCCCTAAAAACTAATGCTTGGAGGACGATTCAGGATTTCCCTTATAGTCCTGTGGGATGTTGTAGGGTTTGCTTTAACGAGCGTCTCCATTGGCTATGTCGGAGGACTGGTGGTTTGGATTATTCTAAAGTTGTTGTTGCCTTCGATTTGGCGGATGAGATTTTCAGGGAAGTGCAGATGCCAGCCTCGTATGATCATGACGAGTTTACGCGTCATGACATGGTGGTTCTTGAGGGTTGTCTCTCTTTGCTTGTCTGGTCGCAGGCTGGCCGAATTGATGTTTGAGAGAGTCGTGGACAAAATTTTTGATTGTTAATCTTGGGAGTGGGAGGTCTATATTGGATGTGTTGTGTTTGTCAGTGCAAGACGAACTTGTGTTTAGGTTGTGGGAAGAGAGATTCAGAGTTATCAGAGGAAGCGTAGAAGATGACGGGGAGAAACTAATTCTGTACAATCTGAAAAAAGGAACACAGAGGGCAGTGGTGGTTCCTGGCATGCTAACTAAATATGTAGTTGGGGACCACTACATCGAGACCCTTGTTTCTCCTAATCATGGAGGACGGATTTTGGAGACAATGTGAAGAGTCTTCAAGTAGAAGTTCAAAGAGTTATCAGGTATGTTTCTACTTTCCAACATACTCGGTCACTTCTTTTGTGGATTAAGTGTTGTATATATCGTGTATTACGTGATCTTCTATACTTGAAAGGTTTTTGGATGTTGCAAATCAACATATTCTTTCTTGATACTTACAGAGATGAGTCTGAATTATACAAGGGGTTGGTTAGTGATACAAGTATTTTGATTAATGCTTGATCATACACAAGTTGCTAGGGAGCACTCAAAAACCTAAATCGATGGAGTCTAATGTAGGAAGCATGACTGAATGAGCACTCATAAAGGGGTGTCATGTCTATATATGATGCAGATACTCCTTGGATACTCACTGGCATTTATTGATACTCTGTAAACGTATCCATAAATTGTAAATAAATTTTCTTTATTCTTGAAGAATTGAATACTCTTGTGTCACGTTTCGGCCCTTCCATGATATAGAGATATGCCATTTCTTACGCAATTTTTTGTTTACTCTGTAGAGAAAGAGTAGTTTTCCACTAATTTAGTATCATCCATTTTGGGATTATACATAGACTGTTTGAGAATGTTTGGACACATGGGTTGCTAATATGATTGTTCGCCTTCTATTGGCACTTGGCGGTGAAAACATCAAAATCTCAACTCGTTAACAGTCTTCCCCTCTAGACTTAATTGGAAGGAAACCAATTCAACCTATCTCTTTCCTACTTTTAAGTCCTAATTGTTTAATCCCTAGTTTTAATCTAGAATTTTATGCCGATACTGCAAAAACGAGAGAGAGAGAGAGAGAGAGAGAGAGAGAGAGAGAGAGAGAGAGAGAGAGAGAGAGAGAGAACATACAGAGAGGCCGAATGTGGTGGTGGGTGGCCACCGTCTGTGGGGGCTCCGGTGGTGGTGGCCGTAGTCTATGTTGGTTCAGTGGTGGTGGTCCGGTGGTGATCAATCGGTGATGGTGCTTCGGTGGTGGTGTTTCTACTGATTGAGAGTGGTATAGAGAAGATGAAGTTGAAGGCAGAAAAGTAAAATTTTGAAGGTGGAGTTGTGTTTTTCGTACAAAACACAACACTATTTTTCCATTTCCCGCTTTTTTTTCCATCACGGGGAAGTGGGTTTCAATTTTTTGGGCAGAAGAGAAGGGTGACCCACATACTTTCCACATCATTCCCTGTTGTCTTCTTTGCAACAATCCTTGCTAATAGCATTTCCGTACTGACTTGCTACTTCATTAATTCTAAAGCTGTACAGTGAACTAAAACTGCAGGAGGAAAGTCAGTGTAGGATAAGGAGCAATGAGTAGTGTACTCATGGGTGATAAAAAAATGAAATGACTTCGGTGTCCCCGGTTATTTTGGAGGTACCGTAACTTTTAACATAACAAAACCATTATGAGTATAACCAAAACCTATTATAAGCATAACAAAAACTATTATGAGCATAACAGAACCATAGTAAGCCATAACTTGTTTGTTATGCCTTGGTTGAGTTTTTAGATATTCTTTAGTTATATCTTATTTGGGTTCGATTATGGTTGTAATGAATTTTAGTTATGCTAATAATGGTAAAGTTATACCAAAAATTACGGTGTTCCTAAAATAACCGAGGACACCATAACATCATCCAAAAAAGAAATAGTAGTGTACTCATGTAGTACTATTTGGGGTTGCACTGCACTTGCTTGGCTGGATATATCGTAATTCCGATCGATACACAAATCTTCATTTATATATTTCGTAATACAATACTACTTTGTGTACTATGGTTACTGACAAAATTTCAGATATGAAATATATAATTTTTTTTTTTGGCTAAGCTATGAAATATATATTGTTGAAATATAAAGTTGTAATCTTCGGTCTGACCTCAGCCACTACTTAGTAGATGTCCAGCCAAAGCTCTTATGGGTTAGGACAACCATGAAACCTGTTGAAAGATTCAGGCTGACAGTACTGATAGATATGATCTCTGTCCGAGAGGCTTACACCTCAAGCTTGTGCAAATAAAGTCCTTCCCGATACTCAGTAATAAGAGAAAAGTTTATTTGTTCTTGTTTAATGAATTTACCCTTTATTTTCACAAGACAAATAACGAAATCCGCTAATAACAATTGCAGCATATAATTTCCTAATAAATACATAAAAGATTAGCTTATTAGTCGATTCTCGTCCATATTGAACATCAAATGACCGAGTTCTTTGATGTAACTAATGATAAGAAGAGCCAAATTTTAGCCAATTCCTCGACTTACAGAAATCATATCACAATTAATAGTGTTGGAATGACACACGTAACACTGCTTGTTATTACGTAAGACACCTAAACCTATAAAAAAAAAAAAACCCCTAGCAAGATATGGAAATTATGTCAATCTCCATAGTATCTTGAGTACTGAATTGGCATAAATGCACAGCAGCTTTAGAAACAACTATGAAGAGAAGAGAATGATGTGTATTTCAATAGTATCGTGGACCATTGCTTTGCAATAAATGCACACCTTAGTGCACCCCAAAAATCCAGGAAAATTTAAATTAATATAATCAAACGTTCCGCTATAAAATCATGGCCCGAATCTTCCCCTCATCCTTTTCTTCCTCCACAAAAAACAAAAAACTGCAGATATATCTTTTACTCCCTTCGTCCCTTTTTAAGAATCCTGCTTCGTAATTTCAACTTATTAAAAAGACATCATCATTATACATTTTATATCAACTTTTTCCTCCACTTTCCCTACTTACCCATCATCATTACACTTTTACTCACTAACTTTTCAAAATGGAATCTATTTTTAGGGACAAAATAGACAATGCATCAACTTTTACCTACTAACTTTATAAAATTGACATTTATTAAGGGACAGCCCAAAATGGAATACCGGACTATAAAAAATGGGCGAAGGGAGTAACATTTTAGTAATTTTTTTAACATTTTAACAATCTCTTTTACTTTTTGAATAGAGACATGCTATGTACATCCAAAAAGTTAAAAAATAAGTAAAAAAATTGACAAAAATCACTAAAAATGAAAAAACATGGATGACGAAATAGTCAAATTTTAGAGAGATTATTTTTTAGAAGAGAACCAAACAAAGTCTATGTTTTGCTTTTCCTACAAGATTGTTCATGGAAATAATTATAGTATGAGAAATTATTGGTTTGCTATTATGAAATTAATCCAAGAAGAAAAGATTATGATTTCAATCCAATTTCCCGGAATAAGGACGAGAAAAAGAACCTATTGGCTTTTGGGTGGCTTCGTTCATTAAAAAATGAATTCTGGTTATAATATTTTCCTTTTGCGATACCTGCTGACATGATTGAGCAATAATTCTAAAAAAAAACATCAACAGACTTAAGAATTCGGGGAAAAAAATGCATAAGGATGAAAAATAATTCACGATGGAGTATTTAGCTGATGTATGATGTTGCATAACATCAAAAAAATATACACAGTATTAATTATAGGGATATACATATGTGTTACCTAGGAGGCTAATATAGGGTTGCGTATCAATGGTGAGTTCTCCTAGGGCTATTAAAAAAAGGGTTCGTTGTTAGTTATTAAGATTGTTTTGAATTTGCTTATTTTGTCAAATTTCTAAGCGTTTGGTTGAATTGTGCTGTTTGGATAAATTAGAAGTGCTAAAAATTATTAGGCTTAACCAGAATTTTTGAGAAATAAGCACTTGAAAGATAACTGCATGAAATAAATTGTGCAGATCATTAAGCACAGGTGAAATCAGTTAAAAAAATCCAACTTTTATCCAGCTATTGATAATACCAAAAACAGTTCATAAATAATAGAGTGTGTAATTTTGTGAAATAACCACTTTAAAGATAAATATGTGAAATAGCTTGACTTATATTCGTAAAGAATGGTTATTTTAATACCACTGAAGACAAGTAAAATCAGTTTAAGAAATCCAAATTTTAAAGTTATTTCACTTATATTTGCCAAAAAAAGGTTAGTATTTTTAATACCAATGGGTACAAATCAAATCAGTCTAAGAAATCCAAGTCCTAACCAAAACAGTTCATGAGTAATAGTATCTGGGTGCACATGCAACTTATTCTGTACAAAACTGCAGCCTAGAAAATCTAAGAAGAAGAGCCACTGATGTGACTTCCCATAGTATCTTAACTATTTGATATGCCATAAATGCCCTAAGTAAATGATGTGTATTAGAAGTACAATAGTATCTTAGTTATTACACTTGCATAAATGCATATCGTAGTACACTGAACAAATCAGAAAAAACCTAAAAAGGTTATAACAAAAAAAGGGTTCCACTATAAGACCATTTGCTGAATCTTCCTGTTATCCTTTTCTTGCTCCGAAACCAAAGTTGTAGCTACAACTGCATAGTTCCTGCTGTTTGTTGTCAGGCAAGATTAACAGGCATCCAAAAGGTATGTACTCTTACTCTTATTCTTCAGTAGAACTATGAGAACTATTAGCTCTGCTATTGGTTGAGAATCTTGAGATTAAGCTTCTTGTTTATATACGTCGACTTTTGGCCAACAGAGTCTAGAAATATGGTGGGTTTGGGTGTAGCGAATCATTGTTTGAGTTTCCTTAACTTGCCATGCATGAGATATATTAGTTGTTGCGTAGAGTTAATATAGCTGGTGTGTTGCATAACTGCTTTTACATCCCTCAATAATAGAATGTTAACTGAAATACACACCTGGACTGGTTAGATATCATGCTTGCGAACAAGAAACCTCAAACTTCCTATACTCAACTGCCACAAGAGACGAAAGATAAGCGGAATCACCGTCGTAGAGAATTAAATGGTAATCTTACGGAGGTATCCAGAGCGGAGCGCAATAAACGGCGTAGGCTTTCGTACGCTAACCTCCCCAATACATATGCTAATCTTCTACAATCTATCAAAGATAAGCACAGTGAACGGCGAAGACAATTACGATTAGCAAAAGAAAAGAACCACAAAGAATCAACAGAATTAGTTTGCACTCTGATTTCGCATGAAAGTGAATGCCAAGAAATAGTATGTACCATGGTATCCGCACAAACCGCCCATCCAACTGACTCAGAAGTCGTAATTGAGGCAGTACCAGCTGGAACAATACCAACTGATCAGAACAACACGCCAACCCCTGTGGCTGGTGTCATCAAAGAGGTTTGCTCGTCCTCCTTTACAGCCGTAACCAAGTTGAAGCGCAATGAAAGACGTAGAATCTCGTACATCGATCTCCAAAATATATATGCTAATATTCTAGCACCTATCAAAGATAAACACAATGACTGCTGTAAACAATTGCGCTTAGAAAAAGAAAAGAATCACGAACAATTAACACAATCAGTTTGCACTCCAGATTCATCTGAAAATGCATGCCAAGAACTGGCATGTATTATGGTACCCGCACAATCTGCCCATCCAAGCAACTCAGAAGTTGTAATTGAGGCAAAACCAGCTGAAACAATACCAGTGGATCAGGATTGCACGCAACCCTATGTGACCGGTGTTATCCGAGAGGTTTCTTGGTCCTCCATCCATTGTCGTACTACCGGCACTTACGAGATAGGTAAGCTCCAGTTTACAGCAGATATTCTTTACAATATAGCCAGGAAAAATGTAAGGCACTCCAAACTGCTACCGTCAACTTCGAACTAAATGACAAACCTACTAACTATATGCTATAATATCAGGTTCAAGCTCGCGTGTGACAATTGCAATTGCAAAGAGGCCAAGTATAGTTGCCAAAGTCAAACTCAAGTATCGTTACATAATAGCAAATTATTCGCACTACACCTAATACTTCTTTTCTCTTGTATTTGGGAAATATAGGTAAAAGGGCTACAAGTGGACAACATGTACCTGTACGTAGGCGTCCAATACCAACTGAAGCATTTGTGTTGCCAATCATAGCTCAATGTATACATTGTGATGCGAAACGCTTCCCCTTTGAACCCGATGGTTTTTGTTGCTCTAACGGTCAAGTCTCTGTCTATCCTTTGCGCACTCCAGCTAGACTATTAGACCTATTCCGAGGTTCAACAAAATTATGCAAAGATTTCCGCACCCATATCCGCCCGTACAATAACATGTTTGCTTTCACTTCGTTTGGTGTAACCCTTGACCCACGGTGCACCAAAAACCATCAAGGAATCTACACTTTTCGCACGCAGGGTCAAATCTACCACTTCATGCACAGCCTATACCCTGCAGATGGGAAACCTTCCTACCTTCAGTTGTACTTCTACGACACTGCCAAGGAAGTTGAGCACAGATTAAATTGTCTTGGCGGTTTAGATTCAAGCACCATTACTCAACTTATAGATATCTTAAAGCCCAATCCGTATTCCAAATTTTTCAGATCCCTAGCAACGACACCAAATATAGATTCGTACCAGATACGACTTAGAGCTGATCCAATTGTGAATGATAAGACCTTTGATGCGCCAACAGCATCACAAGTTGCCCTAATCTGGAAGGATAATGAAGATGATTCAGAACTAAGTGAATGTGATATATTAGTCGAGAAGCATGATGGTCATAGTGTGACAATCAAGTATTACTACGGATGTTATGACTCTTTGCAGTATCCACTGTTATTTCCGTATGGAGAGCCTGGATGGCATCGCGGCATTAAGAGAAACAGCTCCAATACACGTGTTAATCAATTGCCTACACATCCATTAGCTAAACTCAACGCGTCAACAACAATAGAACAACTGCTCAATAAAGAATCCCAGTGTAAGTTTCAGTATTTAGTAGGCCATTTATTCCAAGAAATCATATAAACATATACTGATTAGCGCTGCCTTCCATCTTCAGGTTATGAGGAGACTTCCCGAAAACAAGGTGTGGTTTCAGCCCGTGAGTTCTACGCGTACCGGTTTCAAATACGGCCAAAAATTGATTCTATAATCTTAGAATCAGGTAGGCTCCTCCAACAATATGCTGTAGATATGTATGTGAAGATTGAAACTTTAAGGTTGGATTATTTCAGACATCACCAAGATGAAATAAGATCAGATTCGTACCAAGGAATTATTGATAGCGTGGCGCAAGGAGAATCAAGGGGGTCAAAAATTGGAGCGCCGATAATCCTTCCTGGATCGTTTATAGGGGGGCCAAGAGACATGCACAAAAGATATCTGGACGCAATGGCATTAGTGGAACGATACGGGATACCAGATATATTCTTAACTATGACCTGTAATCCCAAATGGATAGAAATTACAAATGAACTTGGGCCACATGAAGATGCGCAAAATAGGCCAGATCTTGTTACTAGAATCTTCAAGAGCAAATTGGAACAGATGAAAAAAGAAGTCATAAAGAAAAAATTATTCAGTCCTGTTCAAGCATACACTTACGCGATCGAGTTCCAAAAAAGAGGTTTGCCGCATGTGCACTTGCTGCTGATATTGAAAAGAGGTCATAAACTTACAACACCTGAGCACTTTGACCAATTTATATCTGCTGAAATTCCTGATAAGAATGAAAATCCACATCTCTATGCAGCTGTGTTGAGACACATGATGCATGGTCCTTGTGGAAAGCTTAACCCAAGTAACGTCTGCATGAAAAATGGTAAATGCAAGAACCATTATCCCAAAAAATTCACTGCGACCACAACTGTTGCGGAAGATGGTTATCCAATTTACCGACGAAGAAACGATAACAAGCAAGTGCAGGTGCGCCAGCAAATGCTAGATAACAGATGGGTGGTGCCTTATAGTCCATATTTGTTAGCAATGTTGGATTGTCATGTGAATGTTGAGATTTGCTCAACTATAAAGGCTGTTAAATATTTGTACAAGTATATCTACAAAGGACATGACAAAATCGTTTTCAAAATCATTGCACAGCGAAACAATGAAGTCATTGATGAAATCACCCAATTCCAGACAGCCAGATGGGTCACACCTCCGGAGGCAATGTGGCGGATCTACAAATTCAACTTGTTTGACATGCAGCCATCAGTCATAGCTCTCCAATTGCATCTAGAAAACTGTCAAGTTGTAGGCTTTAAAAAAACAACAAACTTGAACAGCGTAGCTGATTCAGATTTCTTCTCAAGAACAATGTTAACACAATTCTTCTATATGAATAAGCACAATAAGAAAGCCAAAGAGGGGAAATACTTATATAAAGATTTCCCAGCGGCTTTTGTTTGGTCAACGCAAACAAGATATTGGACTGAGCGACAACACAAAAATGTAATAGGTCGTATCATAAGTATAAATCCATCCCAGGGTGAGCTATACTATTTGAGATTATTATTGAATCACATCCCATGTCCAACGTCGTATTCTTACCTGAGGACAGTAGGAGGCAAAACATACGCTACATATAGACAGGCAGCACTTGCACATGGATTGCTCGTTGACGATAAAGGTAATGAAAAGTGCTTAGAAGAAGCATGTGGTTATCAAATGCCTAATTCCCTCAGACAATTGTTTTGTACCATACTTGTGTTTTGTGGCGCACTAAGTCCAAAAGAGCTTCTCTTGAAATTTGAAGAGCCCTTGACGGAAGATTATGTTAAGAAGCAGAAAATGGTCCCAATTGAGGCACGCCAATGTCTACTACGTTTTGTAAAGTTTACCTTAGAGTCAATGGGTAAGACCTTGCAGGATTTTGGTCTTGATGATTTGTTGGTAGCTGAAACTCAACATGATCGATTGTGCAAAGAAATCTTGGATGAACAGCATATAGACGTGTCAGAATTGGATTTATTAAGTGTCTCAAAACTTAATTCAGACCAGACAAGAGCCTACAATGAAATCTTAAAGGCTGTTAGGAAAAATGATGGTACCTGTTTCTTCATAGATGGTCCTGGTGGCACAGGCAAGACCTTCCTATATCGTGCTTTACTTGCCACCATAAGATCTACTAAGAGTATTGCACTAGCCACAGCTACTTCTGGAGTTGTTGCATCAATTCTGCCCAATGGTCGCACTGCACATTCAAGATTTAAGATCCCTCTAGAAAGAGATGGCAAGTTAACTTGCAACGTTGGCAAACAAACAGGTTTAGCAAAACTACTAAGAGCAACATCATTAATTATATGGGACGAAGCATCAATGGCTAAAAGGCAAATCATTGAAGCACTGGATAATCTGTTAAGAGATACAACAGACGTTGATAGTTTATTTGGTGGCAAAGTTGTAGTCCTGGGTGGGGATTTTAGGCAGGTGTTACCGGTCATACCAAAGGGTACAAAGGAGGATTGTATAGATGCCAGTTTGGTGAGATCGCATATATGGCCTTATCTTAAAAGATTCACGTTGAAGGAAAACATGCGAGCTAGAACAGATCTTGCATTTAGCAGTTATTTATTAAGGGTTGGTAACGGAGAAGAACCATGCAATTCAAATGATGAAATAACAATTCCTCCCTCAATGATTATCCAACCTGACCAAAAGATTGCGCCTGTGGAGCAACTCATAACTTTTGTGTTCCCGGATTTAAGACGCTATTCTATTAATGCAATATCGATGACACAATCCGCAATACTGGCACCCAGGAATGATTTAGTAGATCAAACAAATGAGCTGCTAATTAATAGATTTCCAGGAAAAGAGTATGTGTATACCAGCATTGATGAAACAGTCAACCCAGCTGACCAAGGTCTATATGTCGATTTCATGCATTCAGTATGTCCTCCTGGATTGCCAGCCCACCGACTTGTGCTAAAAGAAGACTGCCCAGTGATGATGTTGCGGAACTTGGATCCTTCCGAAGGATTATGCAACGGAACTCGACTAATATGTAGAAAATTGCACAAGCACGTTATAATGGCGCAAATAGCCGTTGGAGAACACCAAGGCGATATTGTATTCATACCTCGTATTTCACTACAGCCAGCTGATGCTAAACTTTACCCTATGCAATTCACCAGGCGTCAATTCCCAATAAATCTATGCTTCGCTATGACGATTAACAAAGCTCAAGGCCAGACACTGGACATCGTTGGTGTTAATTTGCAGCAACCAGTGTTTTCACACGGACAACTATACGTGGCTCTTTCCCGTGCCACAACAGCATCGAAATTAAAATTCCTACTAGATACATCCTATGATGGAAACCAAATTATAACATCAACTAAAAATATTGTGTACAGTGAGATACTAAGCGAAACGCACTCAAATCCATCAGAAATGGACATGAACCTATCGGCTGTAAGTAGAATCTTAAATATCAGCGAACGTATAGTTTGAAATGCTTTTCAGTTTTTACAAGTCTTCTGGATCATTGGCAGCTTTAGATTTAGTAGTTTGTACCTTACCACTTGTGTTTATAATATCACACACGTATGGAGTAATTATATTCATGCACAATAGTGTTAAGCTGCTTAAATGTAAAATCCTTCAGCTTACAGGGTACAATTCTGCAATTACAGGTTAGCGTTGTGGCCTGAACTATGGCAGACAATTTGTGCATGATTAAAAATGTCAAAGAGAGGATGACCAACTGGACAGTTCAAGCAATGGTGATTGAAAGAGGATACCCCAGAGTAACTACAGGAGATCAGACTTACCAAAAAGTCATACTCATAGATTCCGAGGTTAGTATAGTTTCTACGATGCCTTCATCTAAGAAGAACACCTTCAGATTATGATTTTAAACAATTAGACAATGTCATGTGTAGGGAACTAAGATCCAGTGCACCATCTGGAACGCTGATATACAGGTGCTGGAAGACACCCTCAAACTATATCATAGTTACTTGATAAGCAATGCAAAGGTTGACATGACCCCACCAGATTTCCGACTTTTCAACAATCCTCTACAATGGACTCTCTCTTGTAGAACACCAATTGAAGAAATCTCAGACGCTGTTTACGATATTAGACGCGTCAAATACAAATTTGTGCCACTTCAAGATTTGAGTGAATATGTCCGCAACAATCAAGGCTTTGGTATGTTCATATAGATACTCAGGCATCATGACACTTTTCCATAAACCCAAGAAGAAACTAATATACCTACCTCTGTGATCACAGATGTTCTCTTCACCGTACTTCATGTTGGTACTAAACGCACTACAAAGGATAACAGCACCATACAGAACATAATTGTTATTGATGCAAGGTACACTGTGTCCTGCATCCTATTACCATCATAAATATATCTGTTGTTACAATTCAACAACCAA